>PVKS010004872.1:26028-89639 GCA_004027875.1 Aplodontia rufa | reverse complement strand
TACCTGACTAGCTGCTACTCTATTTATCCATTACAACAGCCAATAGGGTACAGTGCAAACACCTTTCTCCAATTGTAACAAATGAGTGGCCGAATAGCTTAGTCATGCGGTCAGGCAATTTGCTAATTACAAGCCAGCTGGACCCCTTAGAGTTGTTTACCACCAATTCTCTTACAAGCCAGCTGAGCCTCATGTTCCCAACAGATGAGTGGATTAAAGTGTAAGAATTCAAGCATTTCATTACAATGAAGTTACAATGGCAAATACAATGAATGAAAAACTGGTTTCCTGTTTTTCTAAGATGTTCTTGAAATTAAACTATACGTTTTATCAAAAGATAGGGCACATATAAGAACATTTTCTACAGCAATTATTTTTCCTAAATTTTTACTCTACTTTGACTTAATCATTCAATCATCTAATACAAAAAGCATATACAGAGTGAAAAAGCACATTTTTCTAATAATTGTGGGTAACCTGATATTTCAAAAATAATATCCAGCATATAACTTTTAGTAAAGTGTCTTGGAATGTATGAGCAACCACACCATATCTGGAAATAGAAAGCTCAGGATCTTTATTCTGGGTTCCATCCAACTGGACACCAAATCCTGTCAATTCTATCTAAATAATAATATTTTAAAGTACATTAGTTTAATCTATTTCCTCAAAAAAATAAATGTATATTTGGTTCTAATTTTAAACACTATGTAATGTTAGAGATTTTTATGAACATTTTTATTTCTAAATGATTGTTATGTTGCCATAGAAACAAAAGCTGCAGGTTTATATTCTATTGTTTTATTAACACCAAATGCAATTTTGTAATAAACTTATAAAATCCCCCAAGATTATTTAAAATACTGAATGTGGTAGATTATCATTAAAATATCAACAGTTATCATCCTCCTTATATTATTCATGCCCCATTAGTGTGAGTTTGTTGCTCCTCTACTGGTCAGAGGTGATGTCTAGTAATCTAGAGATCAACAGAATGTAGTAGAAGTGATGTGGCGCCAACTGAGCCTAAGCCTTGAGAGAAGTGAGCATACTAAATTCCCAGAACCCCAGTAAGAACTTAAACAAGCCCAGTCTACTTGAAGGATGACAAACCATAAGAGTAAAGACAAGCCATCCTTCTGAGGCCACCCATGGCCAAACAGCCCCTACCTGATATGCAGCTGCCAGAGTCGCATAAAGAATTAGTCAAATTAGCAACTTGAATTATTCTAATTATTCCTTATTCTCTTTCTATAATACATACAATTAAGAAATACACGTATGGGCTGGAGCGGTGGCTCAGCGGTTTCAGCGCTTGCCCAGCAAGCATGAGGATCCGGGTTCAAACCCCAGCACCACGTACACAACTAAGTGTTGGAGCAACGAAGGCCATGTGAAAAACTCAATAAAGTTGTTTCTCCCTTTCTCTGTCTCTCTCACTGTCCCTCTCTCTTTAAAAAAAAAAAAAAAGAAATACATGTATTTTAATAGATTATGTTAATGACTACTTATACATCCTATCAACATACCTAATCAAATGGTATTCAAAAAATTTAAAAAGGCAACTGATTTTGATATTGAGAGGGTAAATCCATATTAATAAAAGTTCAAAATCTGGGTCTGTTTAAAAAAGAATTAATTTCAACCATGTGCAGTGAACTACATTATAACTGTTACAAATACATGTAGCTGGGCTATAATTATTTACAAGTCATTTATTCTAGAAAAAGTATTTTATTTTATTATTTTTTCTTTTTTTTTTTTTTCGGGGCTGAGGACCGAACTCGGGGCCTTGCGTATGCTAGGCAAGCGCTCTGCCACTGAGCTAAATCCCCAATCCCAAAAGTCAATATTTTAAAAGAGATTTTTCCTAAAATCAACTAAAACTCTATTCTACAATCTTCTTTCGTTTATTAGGTATGAAAATATCAAGTTGTAAGCAAATTTGAACTCCCAGAATATGTTCAAGATGTTGCGAACAAAGTGTAGAGAACAATAACCATTCCGGTAGATGCTTAATATTAATATTGCTAAATTTCTAAGCAAAATCTCTCAAAATTTCAACTGCTAAATGTATTTAAAGGCTGAATTAGGATTTAATTTTAAGACTAAAATGTCTGCTACTTTATCCCATATAAGCACATACACACACAAAAAAATTAGAATTGATTAAAAAATTCCTCCTCAAACTATTTCCCAAATACCATAATACATATTTAATCATCCTAAAAGTGTACATAAATGATATAGAACCAATCTATTTCAAAGACAATATAATCAAGTAATGTTAAGGTGCACTACTCATAATACTCAGGACACTATCTAGTAAGTATAATTTATTTTTCAGAGATTTGGTACTCAAACATTCAAAAATTTTGGAATGTCCAAAGAAAACTTCCACCAATTCTTATCTATAACTTAATTTTGAACATTCATCATATTCACAGATTATGTGGTTCAGACCTAATCATTAAAAGTAGCTTTCCAATTTGACACTCTCTTAAGGATTAAACAAAAGACACTGACTGTCATATAAATCTGATAGTTCATTAGCATTGCAACTAACTCGCTAAATACATAAAAATACACAGAGAAGACCTTCCAAATAATAAGTTATAGTAAAATGAATGAAGTGCATGATAAATATCAGGCATATAGGCAAGAGACAAACACTCTACTCTGAAATGGGATTGGAGAAGGATAAAGGTGCCAAAAACAAATTTGTAAGTAGTTCTCTAATTCTACGTAGTAGATGCAAAGGTATTTGTTTCATTAATCTTCATTTCAATATGTAAACAATATTTAGTAATTAAAAATAGACTCACCGATCAATTACAATTTCTTTCTGCCTTAGAAGTCCTTCTTTGATTTTTAGCACTGATTCCCACTTACTGAAATCCTGAAAGCCAGAAGGTGAATAACTTTGACGAGATGATCCAGTCAAGACCTGCACAAACATGTTTATACTATTAGTATACTAAAAATGTCTAAAGGGAATATTTACATGCCATCTAATCTTCTCCCAATAATTTACATTAAAAACTTGAGCACAGTCTTTGATTTTAAAGACTACATGATATCACATCTGTGAATGCAACATAATAAAGAATTTTAAGAAATTTCCAAGTAAATGAACAAGTATAATGAAGACTTGAAGACAACAGAACATCTAATTTGGCTAACTGTAATACTATATATGAGATGTGAGTCTCGCACTACATTGTGGAAGTAGAAACTTTCTAAAAATAAAGAGATGAATCATTGCCTTAAGGAGGAGTACAATAAAGGAATATATCATTGCTCAACTAGATAAATATTACCAAGAGGATTACCACAAGGAAATAAAAACAATTATTTGTAGCATTCTGACTTTAAATTGTCATTTATCAAATATCATCACTAAATTACATTAAATTTCAAATTGGGAATAATGTCACAAGGTAGTAAATATATCCACAGAAAACGTACTATACAAATATAATTTGAATGACTGTTAGTCTCCATTGCACACAGAATTCAAAAACAATTATATTTTTATTTTGTTTTACATTGGTTATAATTCATTCAACACTGTCTTACACATTAGAGGGAATCATTGTTACACATTCATGAACACATGGATATCGACAAAGTAAGTCAAGGTTGATTGATGCCATCTGATGATCTTCCCCATCTTGAGTTCTCCCTAATCCCATGTTTCCCCTACTTTACTCTCATGTTAGTTGGGCTTCTCATGGATGTCAAAGGGTCCCCACTGCATTGATAACCCTCCTCCTACTCCCTCCTTCCAGCTGCCTTAATGTTCTCCCTAATCCTTCCCTCACCTTACTGTCATCCTCCCTCCCTCTCCCAGCATCATAGCCATGGTTCCGCCAATTATGTAAAAATTCACCCATGTAGAGGCTATTATTAGCTTAGCCAACTTTCAATTTGTTTCTGATTGTATTCTAGCTTCCACATATGAGAGAAAACATATGGCCCTTGAGTCTCTGAGTTTGGGATATTTCACTCAGCATAATTTTTTCCAACTCCATCCATTTGGCTGCAAAAGCCAGGATGTCTTTCTCTCTAATAGCAGAGTAGAACTCCACTGTATATATGTACCACAGTGTTTGAATCCACTCGTCCCGTGAGGTGCATCTGAGTTCGTTCCAAAGTTTAGCTACAGTAAATTTAGCTGCTATAAAGATTTATGTAGCCGTGTCTCTATAGTATGCCAATTCTAGCTCTTAGGGGTAAATACCCAGTAGTGCAATAGCTGGGTCAAATGGTGGCTTCAGCCCTAGTTTCTTTCTTCTTCTTCTTTTTTTTTTTTTTAAAGAAAGAAACAACTTTATTTAGTTCTTCACATGGCCTTAGTTGCTCCAACACTCAGTTGTGTACGTGGTGCTGGGCTTTGAACCAGGTCCTCATGCTTGCCAGGCAAGCACCGAAACTGCTCAGCCACCGCTCCAGCCCCAGCCCTAGTTTCTTAAGGAGTTAGTTTTCACACTGCTTTCTAGAGTGGCTGTACAAGCTTGCAGTTCCATCAACAGTGTGACAGTGTTCCTCTATTCCCACAACCCCTATAGCATCTGTTATTGTTCATATTATTCATTTCTGCCACTCTGACAGGAGTGAGGTAGAATCTGAGTGAAGTTTTTTCCTTTGCTTTTCTCTGATTGCTAGTGATGTAGAACATTTTCTCATATATTTATGGGCTTTTTGGACCTCCTCTGTTGAGAAGGCCCATTTATTGATTGGATTATTTGTGGTTTTGGTTTTTGGTTTTTTGAATTGTGTATTCTGGATATTAGCCCTCTGTCCAAGGTATAGCAGGCAAAGATTTTTTCCCATTCTGTAGGTTCTCTCTTCACACTCTTGACTAATTCTTAAGCTGTGCAGCTTTTTAGTTTAATGGCATCGCACTTGTTTATTCTTGGCTTTATTAATTCTTGCACTATGAGAGTCTTGTTAAGGAAGGCAGTCCTAACAACTACGATGTGGAGTGTTAATCCTACTTTTTCTTCAAGCAATTGTATAGTAGCTGATTTAATTTTCAGATCTTTGAACCATTTTGGTTTAATTCTTGTGCAGAGTGAGAGGTAAGGATCTACTTTCAGTTGTCTGTATATGTCTGTCCAGTTTGTCCAGCATCATTTGTTGTAACAGGCTATCCTTCCACACTATGCTTTTGCCCCCTTTGTCAAATATCAGATAGTTAAAATTTGAGAGTTTTTCTCAGTATCTTCTATTCTGTTCCACTGGTCTTCATTTGTTTTGATACCAATGCCATCCTGTGTTTGTTACTGTAGCCGAATAGTATAATTTCTGGTCAGGAATTGTGATACCTCCTGCTTCCTCTTTCTTGCTTAGTAATGTTTTGGCTATTCTGGGTCTTCTGTTATTCCATAAATTTGAGAATTGCTTTTTCTATATCCGTGAAGAATGTCATTGGTATCTTGATGGGGATTGCACTGAATGTATAAAGGGCTTTCGGCAGAATGGCAATTTTGATTATACTGATTCTGCCTAACCAAGAACATGGAATGTTTTTCCATCTATTCGGGTCTTCCGCAATTTCTTTTTTTAATGTTCAATAGTTTTCATTGTAGAGGTCCTTTATATCTTTTGTTAGATCAATGCCCAAGTATTTTATTCTTTTTGAGGAGATTGTGAATGGGACAGATTTCCTGATTTCTTCTTCAGTGGAATTACTGTTGGAGTACAGGAAAGCTATTGATTTGAGTGTTGATCTTATAACCAGCCATGTTGCTGAAATCAATTATAAGCTCTAGAAGTCTTCTGGTCGAACTTACTGGGTCTTCTAGGTATAGGATCATGTCATCAGCAAATAGATAGAAAAAAATTTAATAGCAACAATAAAAAGTAATATGGCAGACATCTTCAAATTTCTACTAGTGAAACATTTTTTTCATATTGGTGCCATGGGTTTGTGTCCCTTCCAAAATATTATGTTGAAGTCCTAAATCACAGACTCACAGAAAGTGATCTTATTTGGGTCCATGGAAATATAATCAACTTAAGATGAGATCATTAGGATAAGCTCTAATCAGATACAACTGGTATCCTTAGAGAAAGGTGAAATTTAGACCCACATGCAGAGCAGAAGACTACCTAAAGAGACCCAGTAATGCCATGTGAAGGTGAGAGCATGGATTGAAGTGAATTTACTTTATGTGGCGAACTTAAAACAATTGATTAAGTCAAATAAAAACATAAGTTCCTTGGCAAGCTAAATGACACTATGAACACCACAAAGCAACTTTTAGAGAATTTGAATGTGTAGAGATTCAGATATTATATATCTGAGGACTGAACCCAGTGGTGCTTTACTACTGAGCTATATCTCCATTCTTTTCTCTTTTAAGATGGGATCTTGCTAAGCTAATGGCATCATTGAATTTCAAGGCTGGCCTGAACTCACTATCTTCTTGCCCAGTCTCTGGGATTATGGGCATGTGACACTGATGCAGCAGTATTTTTAGCCTTTATCTTCCAAAGATGTTATTGACAAGGTGTAATTCTGAGTGACCCACTAATAGTATAACTTTAATCAACCTTATATTATTTTTATTGTTTTCTTAGATATACATAACATTAGAATATACCATGACATGATTTAAAAGGCATGGAATATAGCTTTTTCAAATTCAGTCCTATTTCCCCTTCCCTTCTCTTGTTCCCTACCCATTCTTTTTAGTTATACATGACAAGAGTATAAATGACATAATCATAAAAGCGCACAGTATAATTAGTTCCAATTCAGTCCCCAATATTGCCCCTTCCCCTACCTTCCTCCCCTGACCTGGTTCTTTCTAGATATACATAATAGAATAACCAATGATATAATTATAAAAGTATGGAGTATGACTTATTTCAATTCTGTTCCAAGTATTTCCCCTCCCCCAAGTGCTCTACCCTCTACTCTACTGACCTATTATTTTTTTTAATTTAGTGACTTCATGAATATGCTGATGGAATCACTATGGCATGTTCATATATGTACATGAGAAAGTTAAGTATGATTTACTACATGAACTACCCTTTTTCATCCCACCTTCCTCCATTTCTTTCCCTTTTGTCTACTCCTCTGATCTTTTCCTTATTTTGGGTTATCTTCCACATATCAGAGAGAACATCTGACCTTTGGATTTTTGAGACTGGCTTATTTCACTTGTCGTAATAGTCTCAAATTCAATCCATTTGCTGGTGAATGCCATAAAGTCATTCTTCCTTATGGCTGAGTAATACTCAATTGTGTATATACACCATATTTTTTTAATCCATTCATCTGCTGAAGGGGGCATCCTGGTTGGTTCCACAGCTTAGCTGTTGTTAACTGTTCTGCTATGAGCATTGATGTGGCTGCATCACTATAATATGCTGATTTTAGATACTTTGAATATGTACTGAGGAGTAGGATTAGCTGGGTCAAATGATGGATCCATTCCTAATTTTTTAAGGTATCTCAATACTGTTTTCCAAAGTGGCTGTACCAATTTGTAGTCCCACCAACAACACATAATTGTACTCTTGCCCCCGCATCCTTACTAACATTTGTTGTTGTTCATATTCTTGATAATTGACATTCTGACTGGAGTAAGATGAAATCTCTAAGTAGTTTCAATTTGTATTTCTTTAATTGCTAGAGATGTTGAACATTTTTTCTTCTATTTGTTGACCATTTGCATTTCTTCTTTGAAAGTATCTGTTTAGTTCTTTTGCCCATTTATTGATTGGGTTATTTGTGTTTTGGGCTTTAAGTTTTTTGAGTTCTTTGTTATCCTAGATTTTAATGTTCTAGCTGAGGTATATGTGGCAAAGATTTTTTCCATTCTGTGCGTTCTCCCTTCACACTCTTGACTGTTTCCTTTGCTGTGAGGAAGCTTTTTAAGTTTGATGCAATCTCATTTATTCATTTTTTATTTTATTTCTTGGCTTTGATTGTTTCATTTAGAAGTCCGCTTCTGAGTCAACATGTTTGCAAACTGGGCCTATATTTTCTCTATTAGATGTACAGTTTCAGGACTAATTCCTAGGTCTTTGATCCACTTTGAGTTGGGTTTGGTACAGGGTGAGAGATAGGGGTTAAATTTCATTCTACTACACATGGATTTCCAGTTTTCCCAGCATCATTTGTTAAAGAGACTGTCTCTTCTCCAACTTAGGATTTTGTATTTTTTTTTTTTAAAGAGAGAGGGACAGTGAGAGAGAGAATTTTATTTTAGTTTTTCATGTGGCTTTCATTACTCTGATTTTCGTTACTCTGATTTTCATTGTGTACATGGTGCTGGGGTTCAAACCCGTATCCTCAAGCCAGGCAAGCACTGTAACTCCAGCCCCCCAACTTAAGTTTTTCACTCCCTTATCAAGTATCAGGTAATTGTATTCATGTGGGTTTGTCTCTGTGTCTTCTATTCTATTCCCATCATACTCATGTCTGTTTTGGTACCAGTACCATGCTGTTTCTATTACTAAAACTATAGTATAATTTAAGTCTGGTATTGTGATTCCTCTTGCTTCACTTTTCTTGTTAAGGATTACTTTGACTATTTTAAGTCTGTTATTGTTTGGAAGAAAGGTATCCTGCAAAAGCTCAACAATGTAAGAAGACTCAGAAGTAAAATGATTGGGTTAACCCAATCAATGGGTTAATCCCGTGAAGGGGGGTAGGGTGTGGCTGGAGAAGGCAGATCATTGGGAGCATGCCTTTGGGGTACATATTTTACATCTGGGTAGAGTCTGTTTCCTAGAGTCACACCTTGAAACACTGAACCACTTCCCTCTGCCACAGTCTTCTGCCAAGATTTTCAAACATCTTTTCCAGCCCCCAGGAATGGAGTAAGCCTCCTATGGACTAAGACCTCTGAAACCATGAACTCTGAAATAAACTTTTTCTCCTAAAGTTATTCTTTTAAGTCAGAAAAGTGAAATAGCTGAGTAAAACAAAGTCTCTTATTTTCCCAAATGAATTTCATGGCTGCTTTTTCTAATTCTGTGAAGAATGCCATTGGAATTTTGATAGGTACTGCACTGAAAATATATACTGCTTTTGGGTAATGTGGCCATTTTGATAATGCTAATTCTCTCTATCCAAGAACATGGGATGACTTTCCATGTTCTAAGGTCTTTAACTTCTTTCTTTGGTATACTATAGTTTTCACTGTACAGGTTTCTTCACCTCTTTTGTTAGACTGTGAATCCTACAATTATTAACACTTTAAGATAACTATCAAGTATTATTAGGAAGGGATGTTTCATGCAGAAGATAGATAAGACAGGATGAACAAACTAAGATATCAGTTGATAACAGATAAAATGTAATGTTGTCAAATAAAAAGGTATTCTGACTGTGACAGGTTTAGAGTTTGTAGAGGCAGGTTAGTATAAGCTCTTACTTCAAAATTTCATTCTTTACTTTACCCAAAATATAACTCAGGTTGATATCCAGCCAACATTCTCCAGTATACATGTCAGTGAAATAGTTAAGTACTTACATTGTGGTTGGTAATTCACTGCTGCCCACACTCCCTCACTATCTTCTCTCCATTGATTAGACCACTTCTCATAAAACCCCATAATTCAACAACAACAACAACAACAACAACAACAAAAAGAGCTACTTCCAACAAAAATTGAAACAGATTTTTTATATCCATCCATAAATGGCACCCTTACTGACTGCCTAGTTCTCACACAAGTCTGCCCTCCAAAATTGTCTAATCTAAACAATGCTTGTTATTTTGTTGGCAAAGACAGGATTCAAACCAAGGGAGCCCAACAAAGAGAGCCTGCTCTTAAGTACCATACTGTTAAGCTGCTTATTCTACAGCCTGATCACATTATATATTCCAAATTTTATATTATCACGAGGGTTCGAAAAAATGTTTGAAAGTAATTATTCCTGAACTAAAGAGGTGGCTGGCTCAGTGGTAGAATGTTTGCCTGGAATGTGTAGGATATGGGTTCAATACCCAGTACCACATATACAGCTAAGTGGTGGAAAAGCAAAACCAGATGAAAAAAATAAAAAATTGACTTTGTCTCTTTTTATTTTTTAAAAGAAAGTAATTATTTCAGAACTATAAATGAACTTGTTATCTAAGAGAAACCCTCTACTTATTCAAGCTCCACATTACTGGTAAGTTACTTGATAAATTTCTTTTGATAAACTATGGTTCAAACACGAATTTTTTAAAGCTAGTACAACATAATTGAAACAAAATATCACCAATTCCAAAACTCAACATGACATATGAAAATATTCAAAATGATATCGTAAGACATTTGTGTTTTAATACTCATATTTCACTTATTTGGAGACTAAAACATTTTATTTACACACTAAGATATACATCCATTTTATTTCACATACCAATTCACATATATTTGAAGTACTGGGCTTTATATATTGTTATCACGCCTAACAAAAATTTCTGAGTACCTTAAAGATTTAGGGTTCCCTTTTCCAAAGATCTAAAAAACCTTCCTCCATTTCTGAGTACAACCTGTACATTTCTGGGTACAATCTGTGCCATATTATCTGAAGCTATGTTTCCCCTTATCCACCTTTTGCTGATTTCAATAAGAAAAGTACCTGGACAGTAGATGATGATCTTCTCCAGAAACCACTAACACTACTTATCACAAGTCAATAGCTAAATAATTTTCTCATGGCTAACAACTCCCTTAAAAGAAGCCTTTACTTCTTTTGTTTTAAACACATCAAGAAAAGGAGAGATTAAACAGAGAAACAAGTAGGTCTGTAAGAGAAAGGCATTTAACAAAACTACTTGGTTATATATCAACTTAACCCACTGGCAGGATGGACTGCTAAAGTTCCTGCCAAAAAATTTTATGAATATACATAAAACATGAAAATTTATTTTTATTTGTCTAGATCTATATTCTTTAGAAACAAAAATACAAAATGAAGTATGAAAATGAGCAATTAGAAATAAAGAAAAAGGATGCCTTTCCCTATAATGAGGAAGACAACAATACACAAAAGAATTATGAAAATTAATACAATCTTCTTATGATAGCCTTCTTACTAAACTTCAACCTGATTCATAAGACTAATTAGAAGAAAGGAGAACAAAGCCATATAGTCAAATGTTGTAGGTAGACATAAAGGCAAACTTTTAACTCGTATATCTACCAACTTCTAAAAATGACAGTTACATTTTACTTTCAAAAGAAAACAGATTTTATGAGACCATAGTCTCAACTATATTAAATAAAGTTATAGAATACAATTTTAAGTACCTAGCAAAATAAAAAAAAGTTAACGTAAAGTTGCAAACAACAAGGCAACCAATGTGCCTTTATGATTTTTGCATAAAATAAAAACAACTGCTACACTACTAAAGATATAATATCAAAGGCACCACTGTCAGATTTTATTTTTGTTGAACTTTATCGTACTCAGTCTTTGTCAACAGTTTTTACAAAATTAAAAGAGAATCTGATAGAAATAGCATAGAATCAATTTATCTATTGAAAAACATTAGGCATTGACCAACTACTCATCGTCTGAAAGTTCTAACAAAAGGATTCTGAATGAGATATGAATTAAGTATGTTCAAATTATTTCTTCCACAATCTTTCCATATTACAATCTTATGGAGAGGTTATTTTTCTATAATTACCAATGTAAGGGGTCAACAAATGTTAAAGATTTCCTTCCTTTTATTTACAAAACAAAAATTATCTTTTTTAATTTATTCAACATAGTTTTACACATAGGAGGGAACTGTTGCTACACATTCATAAACACATGGATATTCACAAGGAGCCAAGGTTAATGCCAGTTCATGATGATCTCACTCTGAGTTCTCCCTATTCCCATGTTTCCCCTACTTTACACCCATGTTAGTTGGGCTTCTCATGGACATTGAACAATCCCAACTGGATTGATAACCCCCCTATTACCTCCCTCTAGCTGCCTGGATATCCCTGCTAATCCCTCCCTCCCCTCCCTGCCACCTGCACTTCACCTCCCAGCGTCATAGCCATGGTTCTCCTGATCATATAAAAATTCACCCATGTTGAGGTTATTATTTAGCTTAGCCAATTTTCAACGTGTTTCTGATTGTATTCTCGCTTCCACATATGAGAGAAAACATTTGGCCCCTGAGTCTCTGAGTTTGGGATATTCACTCAGCATAATTTTTTTCCATCTCTATCTATTTGGCTGCAAATGAAATGATACTGTTCTAATAGCATAGGAGAACTCCATTGTATATATGTACCAGTGTTTGAATCCACTCGTCCAGAGAGGGACATCTGGATTGGTTCCATAGTTTAGCTATTGTAAAGTGAGCTGCTATAAGCATTGATGTAGCTGTATCTCTGTCTGCAGTATGCCGATTCTAGCTCATTTGGGAAAATACCCAGGAGTGGGATGGCTGGGTCAAATGGTGGTTCCAGCCCTAGTGTTTTGAGGAGTCTCCACATTGCTTTCCAGAGTGTCTCCACAAGCTTACAGACCCACCAACAGTATGATTGATAGTGTTCCTCTCTTCCCATAACCCCTCCAGCATCTGTTATTGTTCATTGTTCATCTTCTTCATTTTTGCCACTCTAACAGAAGTGAGGTGGAATCTGAGTGAAGTTTTGATTTGCATTTCTCTGATTGCTAGTGATTTAGGACAAAAAAAAATCTTTTCTTAATTACACAATTAGTAGGCTGATGAGAACTTATAAAATAGTACTAGTATCAATTTTCTATTGGGTTCCAAGTATTATGCCTAAAAACAGTGAAAGGAAAAAATAATTTTCCCTTTGACAACGAGGCAATAGGAACCCTAAGTACACGTACTTTTAAGATTCTAGATAGCACTATCTTAGTTTTGGCACATTGATCAATATAGAAAAGGAAGGTAGTCACCTGTGACTGCCATAAGACCTTCACCCGAAAAGTTATTGAAAAACAAGCCCAAAATAAAAGTTAATGTTTGAATGTGGATCAGAAGTTATTGTGGCTTGCAATCTATATTCCTACACAGGATATCAACAAAATAGAAGCAGAAGTGGCAGTATCACTCTTGTATATAATAAAATCCAGCCCCCAAAATCTTTAAAGTAAAATATAAAGTTTTATAATGGTTAAAGGTAAAAGTCACCAAAAAGATAATATAGTCATAAAATCTTAGTATTTTAATAGACTATATCATAAAAGGAAAAATGATTAAAAATAGAGAAATAAACAGATCTACAACATAATAACCACTCTGAAATAGATTAGGTAGAAGAGAGTTTGGCAACTCCAATCCACAGGTCTGAAAATTTAAAACTGGATTTTACATTTTTAAATGAAAGGGAAAATATTTCACAACATATGAAAATTATATAAAAAGAAAAATTCAGTGTACATGAGTAAAGTTTTATAGGAACACATCCATGTTCAATCTTTTATATTTTATCTGAGTGCTTTCACAACAAACAGAAAGCTGAATAGATGCAAGATTTATATATAAATCAGATTATTCATATATCTAAAACTAATGCCAAGAATATTTCCAAACTGTATTATGATATACAGTATATCAAAATATCTAAATATTTAGATGAAATGGATAACTGTCTAGGAAAACTTAAATTACTCTGAAATAATTATGATAATACCTGTATAATCATAAGAAGGATTGGAAAAAAATAAGTCTACTCCTAAAATTATGTAAACATTTACAGATAATAAAAAAAGATAAAACAATAAAAAAAACTTTTGAGAAGGGTAATAAGAAAGGAACTGAATAACAATGAAACACATAACCTGAAAGTTCATAATAATCATACAACTGAGCAGAAGCAGAATCTCAAAAGAATACCATCATACCATCATTTTTTTTTTTGGCATCACTGAAATTGAACAACACACTTCTAAACAAAGTATTATTGAATTGAATAAAAAAGAAAATACTACAATCTGTAAGATACAATTAAAGCAATATAGAAAGGTAAATTTATAGCAATAAGTAGCTACATTAGAAAAAGTGAAAAGCCTCAGTCTAAGTGCCCATCTTATAAACTAGAAAATCTACTCCAAGAAAGCAGAAAATAAGGCTAAGAACAGAAATCAGTGATGTTTCAAATAGAAAACAATAGAGAAAAAAATCAATGTGGGGGGAAAAAAGCTAGTTCTTTGAGATCGGCAGAACTTATAAACCTCTAGCTACATTGGGGGTTGGGGGCAGAGGAAGAAGAAACAAATCACCAATATCAACAATGAAATGGAAGATATAACTACAGACCATCAGATGTTAAAAAAAATAAATTAACCAGAAACATAAATTCAATAACTTGAAATAAAAATGCCAAACTTCTCAAAAAATACAAACTACACAAAACCACCCAATATAAAAAGATAATTTGAATAGGTCTATAAGCTATTAAAATAAATGAATTTATAGTTTAAAACAGAACTAAAGAAGATATCTAGACTTATATGGTTTCACTGTGGAATTCTACCAAATGTTTAAAGAATTAAGGTCAATGCACAAACTCAGTAAAGTGAACATTTTCAAGCTCATATCAGGAGGTCAGTACTACACTGATTCCCACACCAGATAAAAAAGTAGGAAAAAAGAAAACCATACATCAGTATTCCTCATGAATATAGATACAAAGCAGCTTGAACAAAATTATATAAAATCAAATCTAAATGTAGATATCTATATCTATATCTATATATATATATATACACACACACACACACACACACACACACAGAGAGAGAGAGAGAGAGAGAGAGCGCATAATATGGCACGATATTTATCCCAGGAATGCAAGTTCAGTTTAATATGTACAAATTAATGCAGGTTCACACTAATAGAACTAATTTAAAGATTACTTGACTAGCAACTTTGGAAAGATTATACAATTGAAGACAAATAAAATTAGTAAACACTTAGTGACAAAAATCATATTGAAATGGATGAAGGAATTAGAAATTAAACTAGCAACTATGCAATTGCTAGAAGAAAAAATAGGATCAACACTCCACGACATCAGTGTAGGCACCTCCTTATTTAACAAGAATCCCATAGTATAAGAATTAAAGCCAAGAATAAATGAGTGAGATACCATTGAACTGCAAACTTTCTGAAAAACTAAAGGAGTAGTCAAGAGTGTCAAGAGAAACTATAAAACAGGAGAAAAATCTTTGCCTGCTATGCTTCTGACAGGACACTAATATCTAGTATATACAAAGAACTCAAAAAACGAAACACCAAACCCACAATTAATCCAATCAATAAATGGGCTAGGCAACTAAATAAACTTCTCAACAGAGGAAGTCCAAAAAGCCAATAAATATATGAGAAATTGTTCTACATCACTAGCAATCAGAGAAATGCAAATCAAAACTTCACTCAGATTCCACCTCACTCCAGTCAGAGTGGCAAAAATGAAGAATATAAACAAAAACAGATGCTGGAGGGGATGTGGGAAGAAAGGAGCACTTTCACACTGTTGGAGGGTCTGCAAACTTATAGAGCCACTCTGGAAAGCAGTGTGGAGACTCCTCAAAACACTAGGGCTGGAACCACCTTTTGACCCAGTTTCCCACTCCTGGGTATTTTCCCAAATGAGCTAGAATTGGCATACTGCAGAGATACAGGTACATTAATGTTTACAGCAACTCAATTTACAATAGCTAAACTATGGAACAAACCCAGATGGCCCTCGACATATGTGTGGATTCAAAAGCTGTGGTATATATATATATACATACTTACATATACATATACATACATACAATGGAACTCTACTCTGCTATTAGAACAATATCATGGCATTTGCAGCCAAATGGATGGAGGTGGAAAAATATCCCAAATTCAGAGACTTAAGGGCTAAATGTTTTCTCTCATATGTGGAAGCCAGAGTAAAATCTAAGATAGGATGAAAGTAAGCTAAGCTTAAATAATAATCTCAACATAGATGATATTTCACATAAGCAGGGAGAACCGTATCTATGAAGGTAGGAGAAGAGGGGAGGGTGGGATTAGGTGGGTTATCAACACTACTGGGAATTTTTGACTCCCATGAGAAGCCCAACTATACAAAGGTAGGCAGAGGAACTCAGAAATTTCAAAATTAATACACATGTATATGCTTATTTTTATCTATAACATGGAAGTAATGCAGAGGGGTCATGAGAGTGGGGAGTGGACAAAGGGAGAAGTTTCTGGACTATAATCGACCTTAACATACTTTGTCAACAACCATGTACGCATGACTATATAACAATGATTCCCTCCAATATGTAAGACTGTCAGACAAAAAGGAAAAAAAAGTTAACAAATTATGTGCAAAATTTGCATACTAAAAACTAAAATCATCACTAAGAAATTATAGGAAAACATTTAAAAAGAATTCCACGAATGTATGATTTAGTCCTACTTAATGCATATACTTTATTTGTTAATAACAACTCAATAAAATTGATCTTCCAAAAGTAATTCCAGGTAAGTATTTATATGTATTCCATTTGACAATACTAGAAGCAAAAGGAACTTGTCATAGTGACTTTGAAACAATCAAATGTGTATCAACAAAGGAAAGGAGAAGTAATTGTGGTAAATGTATACAATGGAATACTATACAGCAATGAAACAAATCTATTATTATATAACATGGATGAAATTCAGAGACATTATGCTAAGCAAAAGAATCCTGACACAGAATCATATGCATTTAACAATAAAAGTAAGAATAGTGGCAATGGATGAGATGTATATGATGTTACTATCCAGACTTAGAAGAGGCACAAATTAAAACTAATGGGCACTGGAAGCTTTGTATCTTGAGTGATGCTTATTATGGTATGCATGTGTGTGAAGTAAGAACACCATGAATATTACATTTAAGATTAATACAGCCAGGTACAGTGATGCATGCTTATAATCCCAAGGGCTTAGAGGCTGAGGCAGTAGGATTACAAATTCAAAGTCAGCCTCAGCAACTTCGTGAGAGTCTAAACAACTTAGTGAGACCCTATCTCAAAATAAAAAATAAAAAGGGCTGGGGATGTGGCTCAGAGGCTGAGCGAGCGTCCCTGGGTTCAATCCCTGGTATGTTGTTTATATGTATGTATGTATGTATGTATGTATGAATAAATAAATAAATTTAAAAATCCATGCTGTTTAAAAAAAGACTAATACAAATATGCCATTTAAAGTACGTATGTTAGACCTCAACAAAAGCAAAGCATATAATAACCACAGGAAATCTACCCTTTATTTCACTCTAGTTTCCTAAAGGAAAACACTCAGGTACTCCAAGGTACACTGTTGATTACAAAGTGAACTTTCCTGGATAAAATTTCCCATATCCTCATCACTTTGGTAGATCCTGCATCTGCAAATAATCATGAGATACAAGGCAAGATGAAGTAACAACACCAAGAATGCAAGAACAAAGCTGACAACAACCTACAAGCTGTTTCTTAAGAGCTGTCAATATTATAGGAGAACAAAGGTGCTTTCTATTAAGGCAGAAGATAATCTGCTCCCTAATACGGAAAAGAAGAATGCATTTTATATTCAAATACCTCACATTACATTGGTAATACATTTCTCCCAAGTACTTCAAAAACAATAAGAACTTCTACTATTCAATAAAAATCTTAACTGGCTAAGAGAGACATGTCATTGATTAGTACTTATCTGTTGGTACTAAAATGCACATTTTTACCAATTTCCAGAAAACTTAGATATTGATAGAAAAACATGTATCAAAATGTATCAAATTCATGTGCTGACAAAATAGAAAATAACTCTTCTGTTGTTACTCCTGAGAATTTCAAGCAGTCAGGTTTCTACTTGATAGTAGTCCATGTAAGTAATCAAACAATGTAAATTAAATTTATGAATATGTAATTTACATTTACAGCTTATGAATAATAAAACTTTACACAGGAACATGAAATGTACAAAGATAATTAAAAAGACTTGTAACTATGTCAGCTAATTAAAGTACAGGAAGAATTCCATAAAGGTAATATTTCAAAATCTACAAAGCTGAAACAAAGATACTTTTTCCAAGCAAATATTTTAGATATGTTTGTTAGTTGCCAAACTCAGGGAAGGGAGATAATTCTTCGTTTAGATGTTTTAAATAAAAATGCACAAGATACACTGTTCTTCAGTGGTTAGGGCAGAAAATATTAGTTTACTAGCTAAAGAAGAATCATAACTCTTTTGCATGTAGACTTTATAGACCAGGAGACATGTATAAGTACTTCTTATTGGAAATTACAAATTCCACTCTCATAATTGAATAAAGATAGTGGTCATCTTCAACAATCCCAAACACATACTACTTAGATGAGGCCCAGATGCTATGAAAAGTTGCCAAAATATGTCGCTTAATGGCCAAACATGCTTCTAATGAAAGTTTACTATAGTGCAGCTGAAAATAGCTCAAAATTCTTTGGCCCAGACAAATACTGTTAAATTTAGATGATCTAGTGCTACCACACTTAACTGTAACACTACCTCTGCAATCCTTCAAATTTCTTATCTCTCTCTCCTTCATTTGCCTTTGTCCCTGAGCTCATTCATCACTCACAACATGTCAAATAACACAGTAAATCGTCCAGTTTCCTGGAATAGTCTATCTGAAGAGATGCTCTACAAGTACATTTGGTAAAAGAATCATGCTACCTCACCCAAAAATAAATAAATACCCAAAGTTCAATAATGTAGATGAAAAAAAATTATGAATAACTTAGAACTTAAATTTTCATTAATCAAGAAAAATATGGGGGCTAGAGCTGTGGCTCATCGGTTACGGTGCAAGCCCTGCATGCGCAAGTACAAGTTCAAACCCCACCACCCAAGTACACAACTAAGTGTCAGAACAATGAAAGCCATGTGAAAAACTCAATAAAAATTGATTCTGTCTAAAAAAAAGAAAAATAAGAATTATATCATTATTAAAAGAACTATGCATTGGGGCTGGAGTGGTGGCTCAGTGGTAGAGTGCTCAAGGACTCGGGTTCAATCCCCAGCATCATATAGGCAACTAAGTGGAGGAATAATGAAAACCAGATGAAAAACTAAATAAAATTGAAAAAAAAACCCTACGCTTTTAACATCAAATATGTATCTTAACCAAGCCCATGTTATTATTTGTGGAGTACACTGGTAAGTATTTTCTCTAAACAAAACAAAAAAAAACATTAAAAATTTCTATCAGTCCCTTCCTCAAAGTGCCTCATTATAAACTTAAGTATTAATCTGGATCCTAAAAATTTAATTATAGAAAGAATTGCTTTTAATAATCTCATATTACCTCAATTTATTTTGGTTACAACAATAACGTTCTATCCTAGTATGATTTATTGAAATAAAAAATCAAATATTGAATTAAAGGGTAAAAGAACCTAAAAATGATTAAAAATCTGAGAAATACATATATTTCTTTTCCATATTAAAATATATTTTATATGTACATGAAAATAAATAAAACCTTAAAAGTATTTCTGATTTCTACCATGCAAAGCTAATAAAGTGTAATGAACTCTTTTTTAAGGATATTTTTCCTCTCAAAAATCAATTTAGTTTTATCTATTACATGTTAGTATTATCATGTTTTTTAAAATGCCTGCAAAGAAAAGATCCACCCATGAAACATTATCTCATTAGTCATAATGCAAAAGTGATGGAGGGAAATGATATATCAAAGATTGAGAAACAAGTGTAGTGGTACAGGTCTGTAGTCACTGCTATTCAGGAGGCTGAGGCAGGAGGATCACAAATTTAAGGCCAGCCCCAGCAATTTAACCAACACTCTGTCTCAGATACAATTTAAAAGGATTAGGAATGTATCTTTGTGGTAGAGCACTTGCCTAGCATGTGTAAGGCACTGAGTTTGATCCCCAGTACTAGAAATTGGGGGTGGTGGGAAGAAAAAGATTGAGTGAATTACTTTCTTTAACCAAATCCAATAGAAGATTAAGTGAAACAAATGAAGCATAATTCTTCAATTTAAATTAATCATGAATTTTACTTATAAAACAAACAGAATGTTTTAGCCTTTCTTTTTGCTCTAAGTTTTTAAACTTGGGAAAAAATACATTAACAGGGGGCTGGAGCAGTGGCTCAGCAGTTACAACACTTGCCTGGCACGCACGAGGACGTGAGTTTGAACCCCAGCCACCACATATACACAAAGTGTCTGAGCAAGGAAAGCCCACACGAAAAACTAAATACAATTGATTCTTTGTCTATTCCCTCCCTCTCTTTAAAAAAGTGTGTGTGTGTGTGTGTGTATATACAGTAAAATTTAATAAATAGATCCCTTGTAATAAATAAATAAACTGAACAGCTATTAAAGACTGACAGTGAAACTGAAAAAAAGAAAGAAAAGCCATTAAGGGGATAAATGATAATTCATGAAACAGATTACTATGAAATTATTCACACTGAAGAATTTAATAAAATGTGGGCCTATTTTGCATCTTTCCCAAGATTATGAATAACAAATGTATAAAACTGTACAGCCAGCTTCTACTAAATCAGAGCTGTAATTCAAGTGCTAACATATTTACTTTAAAAATCAGCCTATCAAAATATTTTATCAATTTTTTGCCATATTTACATATTTGACTATCAAAATATATCAAGTGCTGCATACCTTATCTTAAAATCTATCAAGTAATTTTTCTGAAAAAATTCAAAAGGAATCATTAATGGTGGTTATCTTGAGAAGAGATAGGAGTAGGCCTTTACTTTATATGAGCCAGGTATTTTCTTTTTTATCAGTTATGAGTCATTAATGTTTTCTTCTATATGTTATAAATATGGTTATAAAAATGTTTCAAGAATCTACAATGGAAATTTTTCTCAGGAAACTGTTCAGTAGAATTTAGAGAGCTCCCCATATAGTTAGGACATAAAACACAAGCAAACTGATTGATGACACTTAACTTTTTGTGTGTATGATGAGGATACCACTTTATTTTTATGTTTCTACTTTTAAATTTTACTCTTTTAAAATAAAAAGTTTATTTTAAACTAGAAAAACTGCCAAAACAGCTCATATGCACGTAACTTTTTTTTTAATCCCCAGAGTCTAGTTTATCACCTGACCCATCACAATCAATAAAAACAGGAAGAATATCCAGACTATCCAGAATTCCTCAGGTATTTTCTCAGTCTTTCAGAAAACTGAAAACTATTTCCAACAGTAGTCAGGTATTATAATTACAGCAATTTAGTAATGATTATAGCAATAGTTCCTTTCCTGGTTTGGTCTGTACCACCATAAATTGGATCTTACTTTTATAATACCCCCCTGATACTCAAGCGTAGTACCTGACAATACTTGTTAAATACCAATTTATTTAAAAATTTGGAGATTACCTTTGAAGTTACATTTGGGGAAAAAAATCATGCTTTCAGGCCCTTAAGGTCCAGCCTGACTTCTGGCAAACCTGGGGGAATCTTAGATTAATCTGCATAACTGATTTAATTTCAGTTTGCTATAAAACAGATAAATTTGAAAGATAGTTTTCAGCAGCCATACTGTATTCTATTTTGGAAGTGCGAAGTTTCAAAAGTACTTTTTGATTCTCTAATATTCACTATACAGATTCATAATTATCCAAGATTGAATTTTTAGAAACTTAATTTTTTCAAGTTATATTTTTAAAAATCAACATACTAATGCTGGGGTCAACATTTGTATATTGACTTTTTTCACTATACTAATCTAAAAGATTTTAGATATTAATGGAGCTAACCTGTATGGGGGGGGCAGGGATTAACAGGCCTAACAAATGGCTTTACCAAAAAGCATTATCTCAATCCTAATGCTAGGGCTAGTCCTGGAATGCAATGTATCTACAACCACCTCAATAGCAAATGACAACAACAGATGATGTTGTTTCATGTCCTTCTGCTATACTATATAAGTGTTTTTAATTTGTAAGTGAATTGATAAGGAATACAGCTTTACCAAACTATCAAAACCATTTACAACTCCCAGGACATTAAGGTGCTGAAGGTGGGTTTATTAATCTTTTCCACTGGGACACTCTTTACATCTCTTGCTTTATAAGGTAAATATGAATTCCACATCCATCTGTATAACCTTTTCTGCTGAAAAATCATGGTTTGAGTGCACTTTTACTTCACAAACTGTAGAGCTAAAGGATAGAAGCAATTATACTTTAGAAGCTCTCACTTCAGGTAATCAAAGATTTAAATGTGGATATTATACATTAAAGGATAATATTATCAAAGTCCTTAAATAAAAGCTCATAACTAAATTAAGGTTCAGTTACTTTCTCCATCCTGAGTGTAGGCATACACTTCAAAAGGCTGCCTAATCTAAACTAAAAATACAACTCCCTTGGTTGTTAGTGTGGTCCAGTCCTACATCTCTAGTTGTTTACTGTCTGAGTCTAATCCCCACCAAAAGAACCTTCTTATTGCACTTTTCTCAAAGAAGTTTCTCTAATTAAAAGAAGACACAACTGACTAACCACTGAACATTATTAAACTGGATTTCAAATACAAATCAAATTCATGTAAGAGCCTCATCGTCTGTGTATAAGATAACATTTAGGAATGAAAACATTTTGTCCACATTTTTAAATTGGTGCATTATGATTGTACATATTGATGGGATTTATTGTTACATATTTGTACATGCACCCAATATAACAATATAATTTGGCCAATATCACTCCCCAGCATTTCTCCCCTCCCTCTCCATCGCCCACCCTTTGATCCCTTTCCTTTACTGATATCCCTTTGATTTTTAGGAAATTCGTCCTAGGAATGAAAACTTTTGAGTACAGAGACAAAGATGGAGATATGGAACTTATTTACATTCATGTTCACCACAATGTTATTTTTGATAGATTAAATGGCAAAAATTATACATTACCTAGTATCTAATGAGACTAAGACAACAAATTATGGTATTATTTAACCCTCTAAAACACCATTTGTATGCTAAAAACAAGTCACTAAAATTTGTATTATTTTTTAATATATGAAAAATATATGTCCAAACATAGTCCAAACTTAGTAAGAAAAATCATTCTTCAATGAAAATATTATTTGGGGGATTTTAAAAATATATTTTAAAAATCACACAAAGGCAAAGAAATATATGCATTGCTTACCTCATACCCTGCCTTGCAACCAGTATTTAATAAGTTTGTCTAAAGGTATGAACTAGGAACTGACACACCTGAAATTCACACATTTAACTATCTTAACAAAAATCATTTAAATTAATAGCTATTTTTTAAAATACCATATTTTTCAAGCTAATATAGTATAATCAGAACATCTGAATTATTTATAAGAAAACTGGAAAAAAGTTAGTTTCATATTCTAAAAACCATAAAGGAAGGTAGATGAGAGAAATAAAAAGACAAAAATGACAATTGAAAATCAGTTCCTGACTAATAAACTACGATGGACAAACAACCACTCCACAAACTGGCAGGTTACCATAAAACAAAATTGTGAGGACAATTGTTTTCTACTGAGTTCCTGCCCAACAGACAAAAGCATTCTCTATGCTAGGTAACAGTATTTGAATTTTAGAATTAATTAGTTTATAAGAAACAGGATATTCACAGCAACTAATTAGAAAGGGTCCTATCTAAAACAGAATAAGCAAATAACCTTTGTTTTAACTCTAAGTCACCTTCTCAAGGACCAAATGCTTTTAGTAGCATGTTTCTGCTGTCTTCAGCCTTTTTCTGCCTATAAAGCCTATCTCTAAAAAAAATAATAAAAAATAATAATAAAGCCTATCTCTACTCAGATAGGCTCATCAGAACGCATTTATGTTTTTATTGATGGGATGCTGCCTGATTCATGAATCACTAATAATATTAAAGCAAATTAGATAATTAAACTCAATTTTTTGAAATTTTTTCTTTGACATTACACATATGTCAAAGTGTGGACAAATTAAAGAAACAAAATGTAAGTAAAATCTCAAATTTTCAGAACTGATCATTAAAAGCAAAGGAATCGGGGCTGGAGCAGTGGCTTGGCGGTTATGGCTATTGCCCAGTACGTGCAAATACATGGGTTCAAACCCCAGCGCCCACGTTCACAAGTGTCCGAGCAACGAAAGCCATGTGAAAAACTCAATAAAAATTGATTCTATCTCTCTCTCCCACTGTCCTTCTCTCTTTAAAAAAAAAAAAAAAAGCAAAAGAACCAGTTTATCTAAAATCTGAGGGCCTTTATTCTTACATCTCTACTCTTTCAACTTATCCTTTTAAGAGTTCACTTGTAATGGCAAAATAATATTCTAAATATCCATTAACTCTAAAAATAGAATTGTAAGGGATAAGCAGTGTAGGAGGCTAAGAAAAAAAGGTGTTTCTATTCCTGAAGTTTATGACAAAGAAAATATACTGTAAAATATAGAAAGTCCCCATGCAACTTTGGTTTTTCTGAATTACAAGAGATACTCATTTATGACTTATGTAATGAAAGACCCCCCACCAAAAAAAGAACTCTATTTCTGAACAATGAAAGAGCTCCAGATAAATTTTTAAAAGGAAAATATTCCAGATAGAAGAAATAACACATAATGGCAAGTGTCAAACTGTTATGGCAGGAATGAATGACCATGGCCAGATAAGGAAAAGATATTTGTATGTAATGCTATAAAGTTAAGGTATTTAAAACTGAAAAAGAAATTAATAAAATAGAAAGCTCTCAGAATGTGAGTGGCAATCAAATTTGCATTTGAAAAAGTCAACTTGCATACCAGGGTAAAGAATGACTAGAAAGTTAAGACAGACAACTACTAGTTAACATACTTCTAGAAAAATTCAGAGGAGAGCTGATGAAGCTATGGGATCCAAGATTTATATCTGATAATCTGCACTTGATTTTCTTAATGAATAGGGAGTCCAGTAAAAGACAAAGGATGAAATCTAAAATTTCCATTTTTGTATAATAAAGCAAGTTACCACCACAAAAAATGGGAATGCAAGGGCTCAAGAGCTTAGATCCCACCTTAGGTGCCAAATACAAAAATAATGTATTTAATGTTTGTTAAGAACACACTAAAAATCACTGAACTAAGCTGGAATATTTTTAATGAAAGAGCCCATCACGGTCTACAGAATTTTGCAGTAAGTATCTGGGGATTTGATGGTTAGTTGGGTTTCTGTTGTTAAATTTTTTTGTGGTACATGTGTTTCTATTTCTTATTTTGGCCTTGGTGGTGTCAGCTACCTTTGTAAAAACAAAACAAAAAAAAAAAATGTAGTTCTGTTAGAAGCCTTAAGCCGCCACACTGTTTCTTATTATGTGTTTATTTAACTCTCAAATCTCAATTTCCTTGTTCTCCTGGTGCTAAACTACACTAGTATTCAACTTACAAATGTTAAATGTTTTATTTTCATATTACTTGTATACTGATAAGCAAGTTCCAGCATGCTATAGTGTTTCTACTATTTATGATGTGCTTCATAAATTTCACAAACATGGTGTAAAACTAAGAGAAGTCCTCTTCTTAAACTGTCTGGCATTTCTGTCTCTTTCCCATTCCTAATTGGGATATTTAATTTAAAAAAAGAGAGAGAGACTAGAATTCAGAAAGTTATGGAAAAATAAAATGTTTAGGCCTTCAGGTATTTAACAAATCAATTCTAAAAGTGAACCTACCCCCCTCCAAATAACCTTAATGTCAAGAGGTTATTTTAGTTTTTTTTTCCACTTGAGGAATAACCCCTATAGTCTCTTCCCTACTGCCCTAGGGACAGATTCCTATCTTCTTTGTCTATATGTATTCTCCTTTTTCCTTAAGTTTTCTCAACTTAAAGAAGTAATTCTCCAACCTTTAAAAGAAAAGCACCCTAGAGTTATGTAACATCTTTCTTCCGGGTATCTAGAAGGTCTAATACGAGAAAAGGTCACTTCTTTCAGGTGTTGTGTATATTACCACCATCCCCCAAAATCATTTCTATAACAAAAACAAATCATTGAAAGCTTGCATGTTATTCTTATGTATCTGTCTAAATAGTTAAATGTTTTAATTCAGTTACCATTTAAACCAACTTCTTGTCAAAAAAGTTCCTGTAAACTGGTATACCTTGAAGCTTCCTTTGCCCACCTGACTACAAACTGAAGTTTAAATACTCAGTGCAAAAGATTAGACACATCATGATATTCTTTACATAAAGATAATAAACCACTTTTAGGGAACACAAAAAATGTCTCATAACTATATAAAAACAAAAACAAAGACAACCATCCAGAAATCAAAATAATCATTTTATTGAATGAAAAGAATAAGGGAGGGGGCTGGAGTTGTGGCTCAGTGGTAGAGTATTTGGCCTAGCACGTGGAAGGCACTGGGTTCTATCCTCAGAACTACATAAAAATAAACAAATAAAGGCAGTGAAACCTTCTACAAATAAAAGAATTTTTTAAAAAGTATAGGGAGAACATGGCAAGACCACGTGGTTACGTATAAACTGTTGTCAGTATACGGGCTTTTGTTTTAGGTGATGACTTCACAGGGGCTAAAATAACAAAAAAAAAAAAAAATGAAAATGAAAAAAACTACATAAATAAAAACAGGCTATCCACAGACCAATGTTAAGAATTTATGAAGAAACAAGGACTGTTACGAATCCAATTAAGAAAGAAAATAATTTTTTAGGCACAAGTCAGGAAGTATGGACTTACAGTATGACCTCCCTTCACTTTAAGTCTTTCAATATATTTACATTTTAAAATAACAAGAAATAACTCTTTTATGTATCCTAATCATTCAAACCTTTCTCCTCCTCCATATACTGAGTTGAAAACTGAGAAGGATCTGAACTGTCCATAACACTTCTGCAAGATAACTCAGAACCACCTGGCAATCTTTCTCCATCCCCACTTTATTAATTTATTCAATCCTTCATTCAATGAGAATTAAAGACTCACTATGGTTCAGGTATACAGTAGGTAATAGTATTATAAAGAATAAATAGAAGTATAAATGAGTTACTGAATTGGCTCTCAAAGAATTTATAGTTTGCCTAAGCAGATACACTAACGAACAACAAAGAGACATAATAATTGAAATATGGCCAAAACTGACATAAAGAACCAAGGTTTCACAGAAGACAAACTGAAATAAATAGCACTTTAATGGGAAGATGGTTGGTAAGGATGACATTCCTACAAAATACACTGAGGCTTAAAATAGAACAGTAACCTGTTCAGAGGGTTACAGGGAGTTCTACAGAGCCAGAGAAGGACACAAAGGAATGTTGATAAGAGACAAAACAAGAAAGACAGCCTAAAATACCAATGTAAAAGGATTTGAGCCTGTTGAAAAACTTAATCTTCCTTTCTTTAAAAAAAAAAGGGGGGGTGTCCTACATAACTACAGAAAGATCATCTAACACAGGAATTCTTTACTTTTTTTGCGTCACCAACCTTTTGGCAAACTGCTAAACCCTACTGATCTGTTTATACAATGTTTATGTGTTCATGAAATAGAAGAAATGGGATTCCAAATAATTTCTGTAGAAATTACTAAGGTAGTGGAGCATAATAAGTATGGTCTAAGTACAATGGGGCTCAGGACATACTACCCCCAAACATGGCACCTAGACATCTGAGAAAACAGCAGAAGCAGGAAAGCCACACTTAACTTCCTCTCACTCATCTCCCCTGAAGCCAATCCTATAATCTGTGAAAATCATTCTTGACCTTCTCCTACCCACCCTTCCCCTCAAACAAATCATAAGATACTCATTAGAGAGGTATTCTCCCTATTCTGGAAGAAAAGGAACATTCTGATTTTTGAAGACACAGAAAAGAACCTGATCACACAGGCCTTGCTAAATTTCTCTTAGTTTATCATCAGCAGACAATACCCCTATGACTATCTAGCTTATTGTCAAACCTAAACATAAGAAGACACAAGCTCTCCTGTTTCTTTGGCTCTTTATTTACCTAAGAAGGCTCACATATTATACAAAACTTATATTCACAAGAGAAAAAGATACAAATTAATATGATTTTTATCTTGGAGGCGCAGCCATGAACCTAGCAATCTCCTCCACCACTTCCAAAGAGTACAGAAGAAAAGAAGAGGGAGAAAAGGGGCAACTTTACAATTGAAAAACCTAACAGACATTATACATTAACTGCCAGGTAATCAAAGTTAACATCAATAGTAGCAAGTAACATTAACTTAATAAAATGTACCCTTGATAGACATAGTGATGAAAATGGCAATTTTACTTCTCTGGCCTTTATCTCAAAAAACATTAACCAGACTAGTCTTTCTATGAAACAATCATCAGACAAATCCCAAGTGGGAGACATTCTACAAAATATCTGACCAATATTCTTCAAAACCATTAGGATCATCAAGATAGGATGGTCTAAGAAAATGTCAAAACCAAGGGATCTGAAGGAGACAACAATTACTAAATATCATGTGATACCTTGGATGGGATCCTGTTAAAGAAAAATGACATTAGAGAAAACTAAGAAAATCTGAATTAGTAACTAAGGACTTTAGTTAAAACACATAGCAACACTAATGTAATTGTTGTGGAAAACGAACCATATTAATGTAGGAAAAACAGTGCAGGATATACCAAAACACTACTATCTTTGCCATAATTCTGTAAATTGAAAAATGTTCTCAGATAAAACTGTTTTAAAATAATAAATAAGATGTATAGGACTATAAAAAAATATACTGAAATTTATTTGTTCTTGTGATACGTAGCATTGAACTCAGAGAGGCCTTCTACCACTGAACTACACTCCCAGCTTATTTCTTAATTTTTTTTTTTTTAATTTTGAGAAAGGATCTAAGTTGCTGAAGCTAGCCTTGAACTCAGGATTCTCCTGGCTCAACCTCACAAGTCACTGGGATTACAGGTATGTGCAACCATGCCCAGCCCCAGCCCTGGTCCTTTTTAAATTTTATTTTGAGATAGTGTCTTACTAAGTTGCCTAGGTCAGCCTCAAACTTGCAACCCTCCTGCAACAGCCTCCCACATAGCTGGGACCACAGGTAAATGCCATCAAGCCCAGCTGAAATGAATCTTTTTATAAAACAAATATATGATATAATAATACATGAGCTTCTCTATTAATGAATTTAATAATGCAGGTCCAATTATGGCAATTTCAAAACAGTGATTAATGTATACAATATTTCAAGCTATCTGCAATAACATAACTGTCATTCCTTGGTATCTGTGCAGGGACTGGTTCAAGGACTCCCCTTCAATACCAAAAGTTGCAGATGCTCAAGTCCTTTATGTAAAATGGCATACTATTTCTGTATAACCTACAAACATCATCCCATATTCTTTAAATCATCTCTAGATTACTAATATCTAACATAATATAGATATTATATAAACAGTTGCTACACTGATATTTAGAGACAAATAACAAGAAAGAGAAGTCTGTACGTATGTATTCAGTACAGATGCAATTTTTATTTTATATTTTTAATTTGCTATTGGTCCTATTCTTGGAAGTGGAACTCACACAGATGTGGTACACCAACTGTATCTGAAATTATCTAAGATTTCTACAGTGAGTCATTTGTACTACTAACACTTCTGCAGTTTGTGGTTTACTGTCAAAAATGAAGAAACACCATATTTCATTTAGAGCTTACTAAAAATACACAATTCCTTTCCAAGTTTAAAGAACCTTGAAATGTATCATGGACCATAGGTTAAGAATCCATTCTCTAAAAGAAAAGAAAGAACAAGTACTAACACTAAATGAACACTGTTACAGGATCTCTGATAATCACCATATATACTTCTTGTCATTAAATCTTCAACAGTAATGTCACTCTACAGATTTGGCAGATTCAAATGAAGACAAAAAGCCTCTAAAAAGTCGTCCATCTCCTAACTAATTTTAAGGAACACTCTACTGATTACGTGATAACTCACCAACGCTCCTATTAAACAATATTCTGCCTGTGGAATCAGGATAAAACTAAAAGGCAACATTTCTAGTGTTCCATAGGAGATCACCACCTCCAGCAGCAGCAGCAGCTAACCCAAAGAAAAGGGGTAAATATAGAAGTTCCTCATCCTTGTGCAAACCTACAAAATATATTTTTTATTCCATTTTCTAACTAACATCCAGTTATTGTCCTTCTAAAGTACACGTGGGCCCATGTAGCTTTTTAAGTAAACTAAGCATGTAAGATAACCAGTACTTATTTTATTTAGGCTGTGGCAGCTTCTTAGTTGATCCAACTAAGCATTATTGATTCTGTTTCCTTAGAATAGGCAATTTCACAATGATCTATCTCCTAATCTTCATTTTCAACTTCATGTGTAACTGACAGGCAAACTTAAAGGAGATTTTTGAAAAACTGTTATGTATTAAATCATTCCTCTAAGTTTATCTTAAGAATTTCCTAATTGATATAGGCTACTCTACAAAAGCTATATCCACATTATGATTTTCCCTACAATAAATGCCAATATATTGGGAATTATAACTAAACATACCTATCTGAATTCTCAGTCTGTCCTTTACCTCTTTATTGTATTTGAAAATTATTATAAGCCACTTTAAAGCTTCTAGGTTTCATACTATATGTTATCAGTGACAACTGATATAAAAAATCTTTATAAGAACTGAAAGAAAAAATGGTTATAAATCACTGAGCAAAGTAAAAACATTATTAATGCAATTACCTTAATTTGGGGGTTTAATTTTAAGTTGAAATTTTCCTTTAGCAATGTTTACAGAGGATCTTTGTTGAAATATTGTTTTTCAGTCAGTTTTAGTTGATTCTTTAAAAAATAAGAAATTTGCTCAAGAGAAGGATTCTTTCTTTGGAAGAAGCCAAGATCATCTCCATTTAAGGACACGCACACAGCTGCTGCTACACATTTTAGTTACCCACGGGAAAGTAATGCAGGCTGAGTTCACTCTGCTGAACGCATTTAAGAATTTTTTAAATACAGTTTCTCCAAAATTAAAGAATAAATTTAAAAATTAGAATCTGCAACTATAAGGATTTCAGTAAATCTATTATATAAAACAAAAAAATAAACAGAAAATAGGAGAATGATGCCTGACTCCTCAAAAGGATTCTTTTCTCAGTTATAAGATACACTGTCCTAGGAAGTTCTATCATTCTATTTAGTAAAATTTCATATATGTAATAATTTTTAGGACAGCAAATAAATAGAAGTCTCATCATGCAACTGATTAGGAATCTACAGCTATTTTTTTGCTATGATATCACCTTTAATATCAGCTTATTATTATGTATTTGTCAGCTTATTAAAATATAGTAGAATTTTGTGGTAATTTAAAGCAGTTATTTTTTTAAAAATTTAAATGCTTAAATTTGTAAATTGCTATTTTTCTTGGGATGATACATATCAGTTTAAATATGGGAACTATTATTCATAAATATATTGCTAAACTCCTAATGAAGAAAGCACAATTTAAGTACATTTATTAGTTCTTAGTTTAACTATAAAATAAAGCTGATTTTTTTGTTTGTTTTCTACCTAAAAGCAGTAATTAGCCTGGCTTTCTCATGCACATTCTCTCACCCATATACACAGATATGAGGCACAAAAATGAGAGGAAAAAGTATAAAATTTGATTCTGTAAAAAATATTTAACTATTGTCTTGCTAGAAGCTAACATTATGAAGCTGCCGTACTAAAGCAACAGCAGCAAAAACTCAATGAAAGATACCTCACTCAAGCATGGTATTATTATTTTCACTCTATAAAAATTCCTATTATAAAAATCATTTAATATTTTAATACCATTGCCATCAATATGCAATTATCTCTAAGCCTGAAGATGCATAAATATTTAAGGAAAGTCTTCTATTGCCCCAGGCTTAATTTATTTTTCATGTATCTGCCACATACATTTTAAAAATAAAAACAAAAAATGAAGCACAAAGTGTTAATGACCTTTCTAGACCTTAAATAAGATAAATAAAGTTCTAAAGACTAGTTGTGATAAGAGTATGACTAACCAATCACAACTTCGGAATTCCTGTATGACATCATAAGACCTCCCTAGAACAGTTTTTCTCCTCCATCTACTGCAACTGTTCCCATAAACCTGGTAACAGTCAGAAACTTCCCAGCTAAAAACCCGTAAAGACTTCATACAAGTTGATACTTTATATTGTGATGACCCCAGAAGCCAAGGTAAGAAATAGATTTCACTGGTTTTGATAATTCTTACTTTCTATAATTCATACTTCCTGAAGTTTTAAAAAGAGCTAATCATATTTTCTAAATTTGTTACAATAAAATATTTGCTAGAATAAAATGCCTAGTTTCTAATAAATGTTTATCCAAAACTGAGAACTTTGAAAAACATTACATTCAACTTTGATCCTGAATATTGATTTGTTATTTTAATTTAACTTTCACTAATATATTGCTTTTCAAATGTAAATTACTGCCAATTAAAAAAATCTAACACTTATGTTATCATATTTGGTAGTAGGATGCTTTAATTTTTCTATACAAAAAAACTGGCTTCATTTGTTATACGTTACACTCTGCTGAGATACAGTGCAGGACTAGACAGTCTACATATGGAGTATCATGAAGAGTTGTATGTGACAATATGCAATTACCACCATATGTCTTCCAATATTATTCCTTACAGTGATATTAATAAAATACAGTTTAAGAATACAAAATACTTCTTAAATGGTCTTCAAGATTTTTCTTCTCTCTAAAGTCCAGTCAACCATTAACAGACTTTTAAAAATTCCATGCTTTTAATAGTGAACTGTTTATATTTAATTCATACATCATGAAGAATAAGTTTAAAAAATGTAAAAGTTATCACATACATAAAAGTTTTTCTGAAATTACAGAATAATTCAACACTTTCAAAACATTTAGCACCTAAAAACATTCTTAAGTCTCATTTGAGCAAATCTGAAAAAATGAATGCTTATTCTCTCCTCACTAATGAATACATTTTTTCAAGTTATTATACTCAGGTGTTCCTCAGTTTCCTCTCATAAATTAAAAAAAAGAAAAGAAAAATAACTAGGCACAGAGATGCCACAATGAATTTTATGACTTATGTTTGAATTCTATTCTCTGTTATAATCCTCAATCTAATAGATAAAATATTTCCTCATTCTTCAATCTCTGTCATAGAATATGGAAAATTATATAAATTTTATTTATTTTCATATCATAATAAAATAAAATCTAACCCTAAAATTCTCAGTTCCTATGAAAAATGTTGATTCTACCACTCATGATGAATATGAACTACTAATGCCATAAGCTGCTTTTCTTAAGACATGAAAACACATTCCTAATTTTTGTCTACTACTGAGGCACTCTAAATTGCTTCTCAATATCTTTGTATTCGTAAGATATTTTCCTTTGATATTATATTATACACTAAGCACAAGTATTTATATACATATTTATGTACTTTTATTCAAATACAAATTAAATTACATTCTCATACTTTAGTAGAGTATGTGCTGAAATCGTTCATTATACCAGAATTTAACATCACATTACTCCAAAAAGCAGACAAAGAACAGAAATTCTATTAAAGTTATCTTTAGCTAAACAGAGCACCCAGGTTAACAGAAATTTCATAGAGTGAGTGTTGTTAACATTTTAAACATAATGCCATAGTGCCAAACATCAAATCCAAACTAGTTCATTTCTAGATGTCACCTACATACTGTTATTGTTTACAAAGACATGTGCCTTAAAATCTAAGTGCCATGGGCTACAGCAGTGGCTCACGGTGCTTGCCTGGCATGCGTGAGGATGCAAGTTCGAACCCCAGCACTGCATACACAACAATGAGTTGAAGCAACAAAAGCTACAAGGAAAACTAAATAAAATTGATTCTATCTCTCTCACTGTCCCTTTCTCTTTAAAAAAAAATAATAAGTGCTAAAACATGGAATCAAATGGAAGAAATGTGAAAGAATTAAGTTAAGAAAAATAAAGTTTTAAAAACAGGTGAAGGAGCTGGCTTATTTGCTTTACTAGGAAGACTCACATCACTATCATTTGTTAAAATTCACATGTCAAAATTATTTAACAGTATCTTACACATAAAAATAACAGCATTTAGGTTACATATTGTTTCTTAATCTCACCAATTAGAGTTAGCAGAATATCTACATAAATAAAATGACTCAAGAAAAAAATTCAGAGTATTTAACAAACGTAGAAATGATCCCTGAAAGTACTGTCTTAAAAACTTATATTTTAAACGTGTTAAATGCATTTTGTAATGTGTTTACTATGTAATACATTAAGCTATGTAATGTATTAAAACTTTTATTGAAAACAAAGTATACGTTAACTGTACAAATAGTGATACTAGAAGACAGTGAGTTTAAAAATTTTATTTCTGAAGAACAATTTTCTAAATGCACTTACATACATAAATATTTCCTAATTCTCTGTGTGTTTGATACTCCATCTCTTTTTCATAATTTAGGAAACAGATGCAAAAAGGTAAACTCTTGAAGGTCACAGAGCTATGAATAGGGGAACCTTGGCAGGAGTCTAGGTTTTAGCTTTAAACCATATGCACATGCTATACTGATTAACATGACAAAAATAAGTGACACTGACAAAACAAAGTTGAAATAATAAATATTAAACAGTGTTTTATAAGGCAAACAGAGAATAAGAACTTCTATTAATTTAAAAACCATTCCATTTCAATTAATACATCAAGCATTATATCTTTAACAAGCTAAATAATATTCTACAAATCATTTCCAAAGTCACAGATATAAGAAAGTATTACATGTCCTTAGTTATTAAGCAATAAATGCTGGTAGGAAAAAAATTCAAAATTATACATTTGTGACATGCCACAATTAAAGTTTCCTATTATTTGTTTCAAGATTAAAATATACCTTCAACCAATCTACACTTGATACCTATTATAATCCAAGTTTATTTCACCTCAAAACTTGCCACAATCCTCTTATAGGGGTACATGCCTGTAATCCCAGAAATTTAAGAAGCAAGTCTGAGGATTGCAAGTTTGAGGCTAATCTCAGCAACTTATCAAAACCCCGGTTCTCAAAATAATAAATAAAAAGGGCTGGGGATATAGCTCACTGGTAAATTTCACCTGGGTTCAATCCCAGTACCACAAAAACAAACAAACAAAAAAATCTTTCCACAAAGAACATACTTTAGCATTTCATTCCACTTCCATATATACTTAGCTTTCCTCAATTTCATTTATTCTGCCATGTAAACATCCAAAACTATTTGTTTTAAAGAAATTGAATAAAGCAATCTTGCTTTTTTATTTATGCTACAAAAATCCTTAACTTTTGAGGCTGGAGTAGTGACTCAGTCCTTACGGTGCTTGCCTGGCATGTGCAAGGACATGGGTTCAAACCCCAGCACCCCATACCCAACGAAGTGTCAGAGCAATGAAAACCATATGAAAAAATTCAAGTAAATAAAACTGATTCTCTGTCTTATTCCCACTGTTCTCCTCTCTTAAAAAAAGAAAAAAGAAAGGAAAAAGAAAAAAAATCTTTAACTTTCATCTGAAGGGTGAATTCACAAAATGCTGGCAAAGAAGCATTCATTCCCTGGAAGTAGGGAATCAAGAAAATAACCCTTACAAATTATAGTGGCATGTATCAGATAAGACGTAATTTCTTTGGACATTCCCAGAGCTAGAGCATCAATATTCTTAATCTACATAATTCTGAAAATAAAGCCTGGGTGTTCATCTCCACCCCAGTATACTCATTGTCAACTGAGGACCTCTAGTGCTTTGTAAAGTGTACTCCATCTTCAAGGCTTTAAAAAAAAAAAAAAACTGATTCATGCACCTTAATAAGAGGTATACACTTATTATAAATGCCATTCATCGTTCCTTAAGACCTTCCCCCAAACTCCTTCCCCATTATCTCATCTTTCAAAAAAACAGACTAAGTCCCATATCTACATGGTTTAAAAGAATATTTTAATGCAAATAAATTAATTTTTAAATCATCATTTCAACATTTAAAATAATGAACAGTAAAGAAGACAAAAACGCAAATGCAACATGACAGTTTCAATGGGAAATATTCTCTCTGTGTTACTGCTTAATGAATTTGCCTCAAGGCAGAGCTTTAAAGAGAAGACATTTCATTATGGGGTCAATTTAGGAGTCAAGAATATTTTGATTTTTATGTTTATACAATTCTTTTCATAACCAAATAGAAGCAATTTACAGATTACAACAATTATCTATACCAACAAAAAGCTGGAATACTGCTGCTTCCAAGTTTACAATTAGGCAGTCTCAAAAAGAAATGAGTCTCTCAGAAAGAAAATGAGCGTATCAGTGTACTTTTGTAAACCAATATATAATTGTCCTACTTTATGTCAACAAGTCAAGAAAAGATGTATATAGAATCATTTCTGGTTTATCTATGGAAATGGCTATGGGCGATAGGAAAAAATAAAAACCCAAATGATCATAATACAGGCAAAGTCATGTTTACTTGATCTATAGAGAAAAAATACTAAACATGTCTGTCACACTGTTGCCTTAGATGTTTATTACCTGAATTTAATAATAAAATGTGCTTGTGCTTACTAAAAGAATAACTAACCAGACAAAAACAAAGGATGGGGCTGGAGTGGTGGCTCAGCAGTTTCAGTGCTTACCTTCTATGTAGGAACTTGAGTTCAAACCCCAACACCAGGTACACAACGAAGTGTCAGAGCAACAAAAGCCAAATGAAAAACTAAATAAAACTGATTCTTTCTGTTTCTCACTATCCCTTTCTCTTTAAAAAAATAAATAAACATTAAATTTAATGTTTTCAGTGCTTATAACTTTCTGAACTTTTTTTTGAAGTGTCACTTCCAAAGTCAAGAATTCTGAGATTATATTTGTGAATTTGAGAATTTTGCCTTCCTCCTTTATTTATTTTTTTAAAGAATTCTGATGCTCTAAAAAGATCAGATAATATAAAACTGAACTATTTTCCACACTCTCCACCAAATATGCTATTAACAACTTAACTGTAATGAAGAGAACAAAATAAAACAGCAAGATTTCTAAACTTATTAGTGTGGCTCTCAGAACAGAAAAAAGAATGCTAAATACATGACAACCATATCATAAACAGCAATGAAGATAACAGGCAACTCTAAAAAATAGGATTATGCTGTTCTCGAATGTGGTTTAATTATTATCATATAGATTTTGGAAGTTAAGCAGAATTAGAATTCATCAGATTATAACACTATAAAATAAATGAACTTCCCAAACAAAATATATACTACTAATATTTAAGCACATAAAGCAGATTTAATTTTAGTATAAGATTGTAAAGTTACTACAATTCATTTTCAAATTATGACATATTTTAAGTTGACAAGAAACAAATCACTATAGTTATTCAGGTCCTTTATACCTAATTTGTTTCCAGGAACGAACTCTTCTTCAATAACAGTTGACTGCTATGGTAACATGAAATAATCTTTATATTAATTAAGGACTGAGTATGTAGCTCAGGGTAGAGCACTTGCCTAGTATGTATGAGGCCCTGAGTTCAATCCCTAGAATTGCAAAATAAGTAAAATAAAAATTAATTAATTATACTTTTGACAGTAGACAACTCATTCATTTAGGGCATACCTCTCTAAATTTCACAAACACCAAAAATTCATTTATACAAAGCCTAGTTCAGGATAATCTTGTGTTATTCAGAAGACTATGAATTTAGGTGAATTCTCATTTTCTTCATCTGTGATAGGAAGACTTGAGAAAGGTATTTAGAGCTTATTGTTCAACTACTGAATTCTGTTTTGCTAACTAGTTAATCTGTTAATTAGAACACTAAATGTTCATTAATAATCCTCTAAAACTTTTGGTCATAAAAATCGTGAAATTATTGATTTAATCAAATGGAGGCCAAAAATGCACTGAGTGCTAAGATACAAAATAAACACATGGTTCACTTACTCATAAACTAGAAGTCTATTTGGGAACTGACTTTTTAAATTAAATTTACAGTCATAACCTGACAGATATTCTGAAAACAGTAACACTAAAGTCCTACACCAAGAATCGGCAGAGGTACTGGGCATAGTGGCAAACACCTGTAAACACAGCTGCTCGGGAAGCTGAAGGAGGAGGACTGCAGGTTGAAAGCCAGTCTCAGCAACTTAGCAAGACTTTGTCTCCAAATAAAAAATAAAAAGAGTTGGGGATGTGGTTCAGTGGTTAAACACCTCTGGGCTAAATCCCTGGTAGCAAAAAAGGAACAAAAATTATCAGAGGTGATAGCCAATTCTACTGTGATTGACTAATGAAAGTTTTTATTAAGAAGTCATATTTAAAGTAGGCCTTAAGAATCACTGGAGTTCTGGAGTTTGCCTGGCAGAAAACGAAACGGTGGAAAGGGGTCAAGGCAAGTATTACAAGCAGAGGCAGAACAACACACGCAAATCCTTAAAGGAATAGAGTATTTATGGAGACATACATGTTTCATATGACTGAAGTACCACCTCTTCAGTTTCAGAACAGGGAATACTCCTGTATATGATTAATTATGAATTGGTGGCCAGCTTCCTCCTCCTTTTCCATGTTTTGTTTATCTCTAAATAAATTTTTTTGAGGGAGAGTGGTGAGAGAATCAATTTTATTTTTCCATCTGGCCTTTGTTTCTCTAACATTTAGTTATGTACGTGGTGCTGGGGTTTGAACCTGGGTCCTCATGCATGCCAGGCAAGTAGTCCAACCACTGAGACACCACTTCAGCCCCAGATCTTAAAACAATTTTTAAAAGTTAAGGTTTTATGACTACAGAAGCCGTGAAACTTCACTAAAAAAAATGTGAGCTCAAATAGGAATTATCAGTGCTAAATCCTATTTCTCTCTCAACTATATTCAGATATATATATATATATATATACACACACACACACACACACACACTAAATGTACAGGGATTAGTCAAATATGTAAAGGAATAAAGAAAATCCTCCTGCAATTTCCTGACAGTATAAATTCACTAGGTCTACAGCAATTCACTATAACATATTTACCAGATTTTACAATAAATACAAGCATAAATAACTTAAAACACATTTAAAGCCCAAGTGTAGGCTGCCATTTTCTACGTGGGAAATGTTACAGGTAAGTTTAGCCACTTACAATGAACAAAGAATAAATGCAAGATAAATATAAGTTGTTGCTAACTCTTAAAAGAGAATGAAGTTTGGGACTGGAGCAATGGCTCAGCAATTACAGTGCTTGCCCAACATGCGAGAATACGTGAGTTCAAACCCCAGCACCACATACACAGAGAAGTCTCAGAGCAATGAAAGCCACGTGAAAAACTAGAAATTGTGTCTCTCTTTCTCTCTCTCACTCTCCCTCTTTCTTTAAAGACAGAGAGAGAGAGAGAATGAAGTTTAATATAATTTGGCTGTGTTTAACTCTTTATCATAGGCCCATACTATGAAGGACAGAGGCTCAAGCCAAATGAAAGTTTATTCTATTATACTATTTAAAATATAGTTGAGTCAAGTTGAAGTACTCAAGTCTACAGAATCTACTAACCACTGCATACTGCATGGTTTCTTTGAAAAAACAAATGCCAAGATCTACTGGTTATACTTGATACTCTTCCCTTTCCCTTTCTTCTCTCTTTTGTTTTCTTTAGTATTTTTTCTCTGTCAGGTATAGAATAACAGTCTGAGATGGGTTTTCATGGAATGTATAGAAACCAGTGGGAAAATGAAACCTAGTAGCTAGGGTAATACAGTAATAATTTAATAATATATCAAATTCCTTTTCTACTTTTTCTCTTATTTCAAAATTGACACAGAAGGATTCTGAATGAAAACAAAAATCCCCAAATTATTATTCATTACCTCTGGCCAGTTAATTTATACTTAATTTTTAATTTAACTTATTTTATGACATGTTTTTACTTTGTTGTGTTCATTAATTATCAAAGGTTAGACTCCTACAATCAGCAAGAGATTATGTAAGTATTGAAAGAAAACGTGACATAAAACAACGGCTCATAAGTATAGGACATTTATAATTAGGAAATGTCCATGGTAGACAGTAAGATTAAAAATAATTATTACATCTACTGACCTTGACAGTGTTCAGTACATAATATTAAATCTTATTTAAAATCACATTCTACAAATCTATAAAACCATAAAGAGGAATGCCAAACAACTGAAATCTATTTCTCATTTATTTTATTATGGACTAAAATTAAGATTCAGAAATAATTTTTCTGTATACTTCTCATTCCTGAGATTGGCTCTGGTTATTAACACATTAAATGTTCACATTAATTATATTTACAGAGGAATTGACTTTTGGAAAGTATATGTAAGAATTTTTGCCCAAAGGAAATGCTTAAAACGAGCTGTACCATAAACCAAATAGTAACTGCAGTCAATCCTGAAGAAGACTGAAGTTACCGATAGCTCAAACACAAGACAAATGGGATTATGATGATGTATCCCACCAAAACAGGTGGGAACACATGCATACTTAGACACACATACATAAATACAAATATAGTGTTGAAATAGACCAGTTAATAAAAAACTGTTTTACCTATTCAGAAAAGAGGTTATACATATGTTTCTAATCCATTTACCATTTTTACGTTCTAGGCTACCTAAAAGAAGACAATAATTGACATAATTGGCTGCCAGCTTTTTATCTTTCTCTTGACCACAGACTTCCTGCCTTCCTGGCATCATGGAGAAAGTCCAATACCTCACTCGCTCTGCCATAAGAAGAGCCTCAACTATTGAAATGCCTCAACAAGCACGACAAAATCTCCAGAACCTATTTATCAATTTCTGTCTCATCTTAATATGTCTCTTGCTGATTTGCATCATCGTGATGCTTCTCTGAAGTTCTGCATCAATCTCCAGATGTATAACTTAACCACATCAGTTTAAAATCTGTCAACCCATGAAGAGGGAAAAATAAGCCCACTTCCCAAGTAGAAGAATCTCTATGAAACGGTCAAGACTAAGAGTAAAACAAATTGTTAGTAAATGTATCTGTCACGTCTTGTAAACATGAAAAGGGCTTCATTTTCAAAATTAACTTTACAATGACTATAACGTGTATACTATGTAACTTGATTTCCTCAAAATGGTTGATAAATTTCTTTTCTAAATCGTTTGAGGATGAAGCAGGAGTTTTAATTTTAAAAGAGCCCTACTAACAAATTCACTTCATATATAAAATATTAGCTTCACTCTTTGGGGAAAATGTTATTTATACTGCACTGTAAAAGCTTCTTTGATAGTTACTAAGTATTTTTCATGTCTTCACAAGTAACAAAATAGTAATTCAAATGAAGCATTATTCCAAATAGCCCCCTGATTCCTCACGTTATTTTATTATTATTGTTTTTAATTATTATTATTATTATTACTATACAGAAGTCTTGGTAGTAACTCCTTATTAGACTCTACACTCTAAAATAGAATTATATTCTTTTTCTATAACATATATTTTTCAAGTTTATGAGAATCAGTAGGGGGGAAAACCATAATCTTAATGAATGAATTCCTCTTAATGTTTTCAAAAATTACACAATTCTAGTAAATACAAGTTGGCCATAAATCTGTTCTCTCTAAAACATCATGATTTACACATAGTAACTGGTGGTCAATTTAATATCTGACAGTGTGATCATCATAATTATTAATACTAACAGATTCTAACCTTAATTTAAAGCTGTAGCAACTTATTTAAGCTAGATATCTAACTTTACAGAGTAATACACTTGAAATCATGAGATCTTAAGATATCAGAATGATATATACTTTGGAATATTTATAAATCCAACCTCATGCCAAGTATAGACAAGGAAAAGAACTAAAGATTTCCAATGAGAGAAAAAAATAATCATTTCAATCATTAAAAAACTAAAAATTATAATTTTCTCTCCAAATATTAACTGATCCTAGGATTGGGATATAGCTCAATGGTAGATCATTTGTCTAGCAAGCACCAAGCCCTGAATCCAATTCCTAGTATTGAAGAAAAATAATAAGAAAAAAAGTTTAACCAAATATTTATTAATTCTTATATTACATTTTAAAATGAACTTTATCCCCCTCTACTATTTATAATATAGGATACAGCTTCTCCCCTCTCAACCTATCAACCAAATAGTAAACATTTATTTTGCAGGTTACTCTGAGCGAAATAGTAGATCCAGTAAATATTAATCTATAATTATCTTATTGAATCCATTTTCAAATTCCCCTTTGACCATTTGAAAACAACCTCCAAAAACTAATAAAACATTTGAAGGAATAATTGGTACTGTAAAATGTATTTGCCAAAATTGAGTAATTTAAGTTGATTCAAAGTCTAAAATGGTTTATACCTACATTGCATAATTCAACAATTTAAACTTTAGTTCAAGACATGTTATTAATACAGAAATTATTAAGAAGCATAGAATGTGTAAGTAGTTATTTTCCAAAATATAGTTACAAAATAATTTGAAACATCAACATTAATCATGGTTCTAATGCAAGGGTTATTGACTGAATAGTGAATGAGACACTGATTTTAAATTCTTAGAATCCCTGAGACATACTGGAAATGGAAAGGGAAAGTTTTGGTTCATGTATATCTGAGGAGTGGAGGATAGAAGGGTCTCATACTAGCCAGAAAGCTTATAAATCACAGATTTATACCTTGACCTCTCTGGTCTCAGAATTTCCCAAAGTATCCAAGTTCTATAATCAGTTATACTAACATCAAAGACAAGTAGAAAACTTGAAGTGATAAATTCTATGTTCTTTATTATATCGTTCATTACGACATCAACTTCAAAATATTAATGTAAAGTATAGGGTTTTTCCTCAGTAAGACAGGAAAAAAGTTTTTTGTTCTTCATTCTGCCATTGATAAAAATTAAAATTTTACATGGTGAAGATTTAGAATGCAATAATTCAGATTAAAAAGTAGAACAAAACCCCGTTCTTTAAATTGAAATTATTTTATTTTATTATGATATATAAGAGCAAGCTATAAGAAAACAATGTCTTTTTAAAAATCTAAATACTAAATGTTCAAGCACTATTTTGAAATGAATTCTAATCTTAATTTATACAGTACAAAAAGAACTATTTTTGATGTTTAATGTTCTTTCATATTTTCATTGGTTAAAATGTATATTTGATGCAAATAATCAGAATTACCTATATTCAAATGTATGTTCTTGAACTTAGTAAAACTGCTCCATAATATATGCTGACACTGACAATAAAGTGTTCTGATTATAGTTTCAATACCATATAGGGTTTTCAAGGGGACTTTCCCCCCAAAAAAAATCAAAACAAGACTTCCTAGTACAAACACAAGAGGGAAGACCTATATAAAGTAATGAATTTGCTATAATCTAGAGATTATTAATCCTCTGATTATTTTTTGAGTCTTCTGGCAAAGTTAGAATATTATAAATTTCAAAACAGATCAGCTCATTTGCTAAGTAACAGCACATTTGAAAATATCTAGAAAGTATATGCCAAATCATATGGAAAAGGAAATGGAAAATCAAACACATTACTAACTGTATTAAAATATGTATATGAAAATCAATTCTAAGCTTTTCAGCTAATGAATGGGTCAAAATGTAATACCCCATCTACGGAGAATGTCCTAGTGTCCTAGATTACACCAGTTAAAAACAAACACACAGAACAGGATGCAAAGATAAATACACAGAATACTACCAGGTTAGAAGTATAATTTTTTTCATTCTTATTTCATGTTAGACAAAAATAAAGTCCTTTAGGTCATTTTATCAAATTCTTTTACTGATATAAGAGAAAATCTCCATTAGAAAACATTGAAATTGTCAATACCCGGACTCATCAAGATCCTTTATGATTTAAATAGGAACAAATTTTATCTTCCTCTTTTTAATAACTGAACTTTCAAAATATCTCAAGGAATGTAAGAAAAAAGAACGGATAAACAACTCTGTTGATGGACACAACGTTTTTGTCAGCTTTTTCACTGTTGTGACCAAAAGACAAGACAAGAACAATTTTAGGAGGAAAAGTTTACTTGGGGGCTCACAGCTTCAGAGGTCTTACAGTCCACAGAAGGCCTACTCCACCCCTCAGGGCAAGAAGTGAGACAGAATTATCATGGCATAAGTGTGTGGCTGAAAAAAGCAGCTGGGAACATAGTGCCCAGGAAGAAGCAAGTTGAGGGGGAGGGGGCACACTCCACTTGCCAGAAACAAAATATATGCCCCCAAAGGCACACCCCCTCAATAACCCACCTCCTCCATCACACTCTACCTGGCTCCAGTTACCACTCAGTTAATCAGTACCATAATTCACTGACTGGGTAAAGGCTCTTATAACACAATTTTTTTTTAACCTCAAAACTTCCTTGCACTATTCTCACAAATGAACTTTTGAGAGATACCTCCTATCTAAACCACAACACACCACTACTTCACTACTGCCAGTGAGAGATCCACTGTGTACAGGTGCACATTCTCCACTCCACTAATGGAGTACAGAGGAAAAGAACCAAAGACTAGTGGTGGAAGTTGTGCAATGGAGCCTTATATTCTAAACCAGATGAAGGCATACATTGTTTCTCTTCATTCACAAAAGGAAATGCTTCAGACTACTATACAACCTATAGTCTAAGATGACTTAGAAGGTATCAAGGAATGCTATGCATGTAAGTGTGTGGCTGATACAATAATTGTTCTGGATTAAGTCCTAAAGAGAGCAAAACTTCCTCATTACAAATTAACTTTTCTGGAGATGGAGAGACCTGTGAAGATCAAATGAGATAAACACTGACAGCCACAGAGTTCTATATAGATCATAACTGTAAGCCAAATTCCTTTTCTTTAATGTAAGAGATTTTCCCCCATGGTGAGAGTTTGGCAGTTATGACTGAAAAATCAATTACAGATAGACTGATCTTTATTAAGACTTTTCTCTTTATGCAAAAACTAGACTAAAAGGAAGTCAATGCTTCAAAGAGACTTGTAAGAAACAATTATGAGGAGAGTTTCTCAAATAAAGACAATACTTGGAAACTCCAAAGAGAAAGTAACAATCTTCTTCAGTAGTAGTCCAACAAAGAAATTAGAAGTGAAGCAATCATTCAAAGATTGCAACTGAAGGGCCAAGAGTGTAGCTTCAGTGGTGGAGGGCCTGATAAGCACGTGTAAAGCCCTGTTTCAATCTCCAGGACCTCTGGTCATTCCCAAGCACAGCAGACTGCAACTGACATATCTAGTGTCCTTTACCTGGATTCATCATTCTAATCCCAAATTGAAAAATACTATATGAAGAGACCATCCCAAAAAAGGTTAAAAATCACGAAACATGGCACTTTCAGGCACATTCATATTTCATCCAATAGTAGCTATGTCCTTACCCTGTGCACAAAGAAGATGATTTAAAAATAAAGGTTTTTTTTCCCACAATACAACTCCAGGTTCCCTAACCTCTTTTTGCGTTGCTTTGAAGTTAGAAAACCTTGGGTGAAGAAGTTCCTCCAAGAATGAAGGAATAAGTACATTAGTATTCATGCCTTTAGATTAGCCTACTTTTCTCAGTTACCTTTCTCTTTATCACTCCTACTTTAGTTTGGAGTAGTATACTCATTCCCATGGATAGCTTCAATTCGGTATAAAGATATCTGGAGAGACAACTGTCTGATCCCTGTTCTCCAATAATCACAAGCATTTAAAAATGTTATAGTATTAGAAAAATAAGGTATTCTATCTTTCAATCACTTGAATAAATAAATCAAATAAATCTGGTTAAAGCACTCTTTGTTTAAATTTGCAATTCAAACATCAAAATGATGCTTCTATTTAGTTATATGGTTTAAACATACAATCAAAATTATAAGAACTGGGTATTCATATATTTTAAATATACATAATCATAATTATAAAAACTTGCCTACCAGGCACAAGGACCTAGATTCAATCCCTAGCTCTGCAAAAACAAACAAAATATAAACGGAAAAAAAAATTTAAAAACTATGTCCAAATTAATAGTAAAGACGGCATGTTAGATGTATTAAGAGTTCTCCTGTGAAAGTAACATATTAGGTTGTATGTATGGTCTGGAGGTATACTCAGATTTATCAAATTCCTTGATAAATGATCCCTTTATCCTTATATGGACTATATTCTTAATTTTTTATTGTTAGTAGTAATGAATAGTAATTTAAATTTTTATCCTAGAGAAATTTTGCAATTTTTCATAGAATTAATTCATGTCAGAAAATTCCAGTAATAAAAAAATAAAAAATTCAGTTTATCAATTAAAATGAGCAATAGAAAATTATTTGAAATAAAAACATTTCCAAATCAAGAAATATATACATTTATGTGTTATTTGCTACACTCATTAGGAGCTATACACTGCTTTTTCTTTAATATTATATTATCATAAAGTCTTTTCCTTAAATGGACCAAGAAGTATTGGCACTTAATTTTTTTAATTTGCACATCTGATTTATAAACCTAAATATTTATCAACCATAACCAAAACTTTACAAATGACTTTAGTTCTACCTTCTCATTAGAGAAATTGATAGGTTAAAAAACATCCAAGTTTTAAATCTGACAGAACCAGAAACAAACCCAAGACCTAGTACTCCCAAACCAATTATCTTTCTAGCATACCATGTCACCTTCTCTGTTTTCCAGGTTTCTTTTAGATTGAATTTGCTTTGCTTTATTTATTTTCATGCCTACTTCACTAATGAGAAAGAAAAGTAAAGACCAAATTAGGTGCAACTTTTAAGTTTTTCATATTAATTAGTCTCAATTGCTTTGTAAGTTGTATCAATGCAAAAACTTTTGAAAAACATCTATGCTTAGTAACCTGCAGAAGATAAAAAAAGCATAACAATCTGTGTTTATGTACACTGTGGTATGCTTCATGCAAAATGCATAACATCCACTGGAGGGAAGCAAACACTAGGTTTTGAGTCTTACCTGCATTGGTGTTTCACTTCTTTGTCGAAATTCTTCAATTTGCTGTTGTTGCCAAGGAGCTAAATTGTAAGAATCCTCTGTAGTTCTACCTTCCAAAGGGTTTGTCCGTAACTGCTCTGTAAGCCACATCTGAGTCCTCACAGAAGGCTGAATAGGAACTCCACCTACTGCCTGTTGACCAAGCATTAAATAGTTTGGAGACTCAAAAGCCTCTGAGTTTGTCACAATGGGCTTGCTCTCAGGTAAGGCACTATATGTCATGTCTAAGGTCTGTCTCCTAAGAGTAGAGGAAGAGGCTCTGAAGTTGTCTTTACTACAGCTCTCAAATTTATACTTGCAGTCCAGAGTTGACGACCGTTTATTTATTTCCTTGTCCTCTAGCTTAAGCATCTCCATACTGTCATGTAAACAGCTAGGCCCAATAGTCCTTAATTGTGATGTTAAAGCCTTGCCCCTCCCTGTCTTTTCCAAACCATTCCTCAATTCTTCCATGTGTACAGTGCCACCTTGGCTGCAGTTATCTGGGGCAGTTAGTTTGGATAAAGATGACCATTTCCGAAGAGGCCGGAAGTCCTTCATGTCTAGTGAAGAGTCCTGCTCCCCCCTACTGTGGTCTCCCAATGTTTGCATGAGGCTTGTACTCCATTTTGAGCCATCTGATGTTAAAGATTCCCTATGTTTGGAAATTGAAGCACTGGAGTTAGACGGCATCACATGGGCAGTGGGAAGAGTAATCAGTGATCGACTAGGTTTAAAAGATAACGGGCCACTTGAAGTTGAATGATCTGGAAAGAAAAAAGATTGCCAAATTAGTAAAATGTAAAATGTCAAAAGAGAAATCTGAATATGGTTTTCCAGCATGTTTTTTTAGTAGTACCATCACAAGAGACTAGATGTCTCTGGAGATGGGTTCGAGGAGTTCCCAGAGAGGGGCAACTCAGATCAGGACCAGTGGGGTTCTTGGCAAATGTGACCAAAAAAAGAATTTCAGCACCAGCCAAAGTAATAGACAAAGGTTTATTTAAAAAGGTAAATACAGGGCTGGAGCAGTGACTCAGGGGTATCACACTTCCCTGGCATGTGCAAGGACCCAGGTTTGAACCCCAGCACCACATACACAACTAAGTGCCAAAGCAATGAAAACCTAAATAACACTGATTCTCTCTCTCTCTCTTTAAAAAAAAAATAATAATAAAACACAAGTTAAAGAAGAAAGAAGGTAGATACACATTCAAGGGAGAATGTGGGCTAACTGGAGTGAGAAGCATTCATTTGGGCTGGGGTGGCAATATTTATAAAAGGGCTGTATCAGGGCTGAACTGGAGGTGAAGCCAGGGTGGAAATGCGCAATTCCATGCCACCTTTTCCTGTGCTTGTTGTATGTTTCCCTCATTTTACAAGGACATGAGCAAAGGGCATGTTGGTCAAGATTTACAACTGTTTTCTGCATCTCAAAGACTTGTGGGCATTTCCCTTAAGATTCAGGTTTTTCTCTCTTCATCCTAAATCCCTATTCTTGGTACTTCCTCAAAATAAGGAAAGTAGAAAAAATATTATATCTTCAGGTTTATCAGAAATAAGTCTCAAACATACTTCAAACATTATTTTCTAAATATGCCTACATAATAACATATATGTAAGAATAAAAAATGATTAGGAAACATTTCTATATTCATCCTATTTAATCAAAGTATTATACCTTTAAAAGAAATAAAGTCTGTCTCCACATTGAGAGGATTTATTCATAACAGCATTAAAATCTTAGACAACTCAAGCTGAAAATGGCATTTTTTCAGTCTTTCCTAAACTACAGAAGTCAATGGCAAATCTGAACTGAAATTTCAGCACCTCCCCCAACTTTAATTCAGAAGTACGAATAAATGGGATTCCACAATAATCAGAAAGGGTCTGGGAATATATTTGCAGAGACTGAGGAGTTTCTAATCTTCCAGTATCACTTACTGCATCACAAATGATATATATATTCCATTTACTTCAATTCCTATCTTTCTCTTTATGTTCATTAAATTCCACATTGTAAAATTTTTACTTCCAAAGCGTCTATATCTATTGCCTTAGTTCAGGTCCTTACATCATACTATTCTACACACAGGAATACTTTTACTGTTGAAAGACCATAAAGATAAATAAGGATCTCTGCACTAAATCAATTCATCATAAAGAGTAAATCATCATTATATACACCAAATTTAAATAAAAAATCATAATGTTATCAGAATATTTACAAATGGGATAACAATTTGAATTGGTAAAAGGCTGGAGATAAATGGTAAAATGCAATTTTCACATTTTATTCTCTATCTTCCCACACTGTTTGAGTCTTATACCAGAGTATTTTTAAATGCCATTTGTGTGCTATGATATTGTTTTTAAAAAATAAAGTTAATGGGAAAAGAAATGTTGATAATGTTATAAGAAAATCCCGGAGAGTATAAGCCAGGCAGATTGATTTTAAAAATGATATTCCAACTGGTCTTTGCAAAGAAATTGTTTACCTAGAGATGAAAAAGGAAAAATGTTAAGGATAGAGGGATATGAGCAAAAATATTAAAGTGAACACTTCATATACAAGGCAACCTAGCAGATTCTACATTTAGGAAAATTCGCACATTCGGAGTCCAAACTCCCAAAATAAGTTTTGGAACTCACATTCTCAATACATTCTGCAACTACAATGTAGGCATTCTGAAGCACCTGCACACAATTTCCTTTTGAGCAAATGGGCTCTAGATAGAACCAACATTTCATAGCTGGTACAGGCAACAGCAAAGGCATCAACTTTCCACAAAGGCAGCAGCAGAGGAGGCCCCACAGTGGAAGAGAAATCAAGTTTCCAGACAATAAGTGGCAGCAGTTGGGCAGCACTAGTGGTTTCCTCCAGTGTTTAGTCAGCAGGAAAGTAACAGTTCTCTGGTGTGATTTGAGGCATGTTGCTTGGAAATTTAACCTAAAGCCTGGTTATCCAGCCTTCCCAGAAATTCTATGAAGTACCAAGTACCCTTAAATAAATTCCTCATCTGTTCAATCATCTACTCATCATCTTCTGCTGATCAAGAACAATCAATGATCCAACATGTCTCTAAAAGAAGAAAAACAAAGTATCCCATTTATCTACAATACGGACTAAGAGAAAGTTGCTCAAGGTAATTCTTGAAAGGTGAAAGTGAAGCAGAGTTGTACAAATCTTCAAATGCTCTGCTAGGAAAGAGCCTCCCTTTGTTCAGCAAGAAATGTGATATCTCTGAATTTCCAAACAAAGAAATGAACGACATAATTAAAGCTATAGTTAAGATTACTCCTGTAGCAGAGTTAGTAATCAATTAAAATAAAATAATCGACAACCAGTTGATTAGGAGAATATTACAGTAATCAGAACAAGAAAGTAGAAAGGTATCCTCTATCGACTGGTTCTAAATAATGCAAATGTCCACAAAAGTCTATATGGTAGGTGCTAGAGTGGTGGCACAGTGGTTACAGCACTAGAGTGGCATGCACAAGGACCCAGATTAAAACCCCAGCATCACATACACAACTAAGTGTTGGAGCAATGAAACCAGATGAGAAACTAAATAAAACTGATTCTCTCCTTCTCTCTCTCTCTCTCACTGTCCATTTCTTAAAAAAAAAAAAAAAAAAAGTATATGGTATAATGTAAAAAGAGGGGGAGAAGTCAATGGTATATTTGTATTAATATATTAAATTAATATACTTTACAAAATGTTTGTATTAACATTCCTAAAAGAGTATTTGCATTAAAATTATCACAGCCTCTTAAAAATATCTTTGAATTTTTTAACCAAAACAAAATACAAAAAGGTCCAAATTCACTAATAGCAAAAGCACTTTCCCATACAGCCATAACATTATTAAAGGATGCTAATATACTATGATGATAGGAAAATGTAAACTGTTATAAACTTTAAAGACAAGGAACAATATGCATATATCAATATTAAAATATGAATATGTACACATAAATATGCATATGTATATGTAAATACACATATATTCATAAACAGAGAAAATGTCTGGAAGAGTACACCCAAAACTTAATAAACAAAAAGAACTCTTACATAGTGAAGGGATGACAAAAGGAGAAAGACACTTTAACATTTTGCTTTATACAATGACTTATTTTAATTTCTTTATAAGGAACACAATTTTACCATTTGGTCAAACTTTTGCAAAGATGTTCTGTGATTTTGTGATTTCAAAAGGAGTTTGAAATATCTCAAAACATACTGTTACTAGCGTATGAATAACACATGATTGTCTCTCATTTTCCATGTTAGAGATGAAAACACTGAGAACCAGGCTTGGCTGCTACTTACGTGTGATAGTGCACCACTTTCCCATCTGCCTTCAGTAGGCTTAATATTTCCCAACTGCACAGAAAGTCAACAATTAGTGATAAAAAATAAAATCCACATCAGACTAGTATTTACTCCTTATAAATCTGAATGCAACTGATAATGCTATTCTATTACCTTGAGCTCAGAATTTACTCCTTTAAAGTTTCTTAACAGAAATTGTCCAATATAACCATACAAAAAAAAGATACCTGGAATTTGGTGCCCTACTTCAAGAAATTCAGATTCAGTATGATAGAGATCCCAAGAAATACCATGTTTAAATAAGTTATTCTATTCCATTAACTATAACATTGTTCATCTAGGTCTGATTTCAGTTCTTGAAATCCTCAAATATAAATATCCCAAGTTTAACTAAGACCAATATCTAAGAGTTCTACAGTAAAATCTGATTTACAGCAACATTCAGAATTCATGACTATCAAAATGGAAGATAAAAGCTTAGTTCATTCACACTTATGCACATTCATACATATGCACACACAAGAATAAATGAATAGGAGAAGGCTGGAGTGGTGGCTGGGCGGTTTCTGTGCTTGCCTGGCATGTGCAAGTACAAAGGTTCAAACCCCAGTACCCACATACACAACAACTGTCAGAGCAACAAAAGCCATTGATTCTCTCTCCCTCTCTTTCTCTCTTTAAAAAAAGGAATAAATGAGTAAGAAATTAAATATCTGACAGCATGAATGTCTGAAAAAAAGACCATATCTTAAGTCCAGAAAATGTTAACTTTAATAATTTTAACATTTCAAAAATATTATTTTGCCCTAACAAAACACAGTTAATTAGAGGTATAAGTAATGCAATTCCTAATTCACTTTCAGTTAAAAGAGTTGGAGTAAAAAAATAATAATAATAATCCCAAATGAAAGTTATCACTATGGCATCTAGTCCACAGCTAACTTACAACAGTGAAATAAAAAATGAACAGAGTAGTCCTTTCAAAAACCAGAGCACAGGGTTTATAGTTTTCACAGGGGGCACACAGAAGAGTTAACAGTTTCAGATAGATTTAAGCTAATAAGGAAAAAATATAAGGAAAGGGTATCATTATAACCTGAACTATATGTAAGGTAACAGATTTCTGAATTCCAAACAAAATCCCAACCTTGTGTTTATGGCAATTTTACACCTCGATAAATATACAAGAGAGATGGAAATGTCCTCACAAATATGTGTTAAGGATATTCATAGACGTACTATTCTTATTAGTGCAAAAGTAGAAACCTCACAAATTTCCTTCAACTAATGGAATGGATAAATGTATTTTCCATACAATGAATTTGGCAACAAAACAAAATGAAATCCTGATACTTGCTACTACATGGTCGAAGCTAGAAAACATTATGTTAAGTGAGCATTCACATAAAGGACCAAATATCAGATAATTCCATTTATATGACAAGACTAAAACAAAGAAATCTACAGAGGTAGAATGAATAGTAGATGATTTGGGCAAGGAGAAGGGTATGAGGAATGACAGTTAATGGGCTTCTTATGGAGGTGATAAAAATGTTCTAAAATCAGATTGCAGTGATGGTTGCACAATTTCAAGAATATTTTCTAAAACGCTAAATTGTATGTCTTAAGAGGATGAACTCTATGGTGTGTAAAGTATATCTCAATAAAGCTATCTTTAAAAATCAACAGGAATAGTCTGCACCTTATAACTGGCAGGCCATAAAGAAAATGACATGAAGAAAACCAAAAGCAAGACAGGAAAAAAACTTAAAACAAGCTGAATAGAAAATGTACATTGTTATTTAAAAAATGCATTAAGGGCTGGAGCTGTGGCTTGGTGGTTATGGCACTTGCCTGGCATGCCTGAGTATGTGAGTTCAAACCCCTGCACTAGGTACACACCGAAGTCTCAGAGCAATGAATGCCACGTGAAAAAATAAATAAAAAATTGTTTCTCTCTCTCTGTCCCTCTCTTTAAAAAAAAAAGCATCAAAATATAATGATCACAGATGTGAAAATCCTTTTAAAAAGTCTTATTTGAATTTTTACAATCTAGTTAAATATTTACAAGAGAAACACCTAAATTTAAGTCCTATTTTGTCATTGTGATAGCTGCACAGACTCATAATTACAAGAATCACACAAAAATAATGCTTTTATTCTTTGTATCTTAGAGTAAGAAACCTCTGGTTGTTTCCCTACAGCAAAAGTAGCCTATTCTTTAAACAACGATATATCAGGGCAAGAGTATATACTTCTGTGCAAATTATAGTTCTCATGTTAGCTAATCAGAATTCTCAAACACCTCGTTTTCTTTACGATATTTTCTCATTTGCATCTCAGGAAGTTCCTTCAAATCCTATTAAGAAAGAAAAAGTTAGTTGCTTAAAATAATTATAGAAATCCACCTTTCACAAATTACACAGTTATTGGATGCTCTCTCTCTTTTCCATTTTTCAGAAACAGTGCTTATTTTCCTTATCTTATTTCCATTTTGCTTAAGTATTCACAGAACAACAGCTTAAGACCACTCGAAAGTTGTTCCTACACACTCAAGGCCTGAGCAGTGGGAGCTACAGATCTGTCTTCAGGAGGGAACTGCTGTACAGGCGCAGAAGGGACGTGCAAGCCTTTAGACCAATCTACAACCTCAGGTTGAGTAGTAGTGAACTCAGGAATCGGAACACTCCATTCACCCTGAAATTCCTACTTGGTTAACAGCAGCCCACTGTCACTTTTCAAGTTCTTCAGGATCTCTACAGAAGTACAGATCAGCATTGAGTCCCCGTAGGTGTTCACAGGAAATAGTGCCACGCACGCACAGAACTTCTCTGATCAGCATCAGGCAATTCGGACTCACAGAATGAGCTCCTTATTGTTGCACAAATGGCAATGTCCACATAGCGCAGAGGAAAATCTGTGTTACACAGAGCAATTGTAGGTAGATAGATTTAAAACACTTCCTTAAGAGACTGGGATCAATAATCAGGAGAAGACATGGTTCCTGAAGGCTGCCTGGATCTGGTTAGTGAAGGTACCAGGAGTGAAGGGGCCAGCAATAGAAGTAGCTCTAGTGCCAGCAGCAAACTTCAGCACAGCCCACTTCGCCAGCATTTCTAGAGGAAATCACACCAATATCAGCTGGGATGTTTTTTCTTTTTTTGGGTGGGGAGGAATTTGATTTTTTATTTGTTCAAGACACTCTTACCTAGCCATACAATCATGAACACATGCATGAAGACAGAGCAACCCAAGGCTGACTGATGCCATTTCATAGCTTCCCCACTTTGGGTTCCCCCAATCCCGTGTTTCCACCTATTTTACCCCGAATGAGTTCAGCTTCTCAAGGAAAACGAAGGTCCCCCACTGGGTTTATAACCCCTATACTCTGTCCCTCCAATGCCTTGATATTCCTCCTATTCTTTCCTCCGGTCCTTGCTACCCTCCCTTATTCCCCAGCGACATAGGCAAGGTTCCCTCAGCTCCTGCAACAATCCACCCATGTTGAGGTTATTATTACCTTAGCCATCTATCATTCTGTTTTCCATTGTATTCTAGTTTCCACAAATGAGAAAACAATTTGTCAATTTCTTCTAGATAATCAAATTTGGCAGAGAATAATTTTTCAAAATAACTTCTGATAATCTTCTGGATTTTGGTTGAGTCAGTGGTGATATCTCCATTTTTGTCTCTGATTTTATTGATTTGCTTCACTTCATTTTTCCTTTTGGTGAGGTTGGCAAGGGGGTATGTCCATCTAATTTTTCAGAGAACCAACTCTTTGTTTTATTGATAATTTGTACCTTTTTTTGTTCTCAATTTCATTGATTTTAGCTCTGATTCTAGTTATTTCCTGTCTTTTTTTAGGTTTGGGATTGGTTTATTCCTTTATATCCAGGGATTTGAGCAGGAGCCTAAGACTATTTATTCGGGCTCTTTCCTGACTTTTGACAAAAATGGAGCGATTCCACCTCAGTCTTATCAGAGTGGCAAAAATGAAAAATACAAACAATGAAAGATGCTGGAGGAGCTGTGAAAAGAGAGGAACACTGTCACATTGCTGGTAGGACCACAAACTGGTACAGCCACTCTGGAAAACAGTGTGGAGCCTCCTGAAAAAATTAGGACTGGACCCACCTTATGATTCAGTTATTCCATTTGTGGGTATTTTCCCAATAGAGCTAGAATCAGTATATTACAGAGATACTGCTTCATCAGTGTTTTCAGCAGATCAATTTACTACAGCTGGACTATGGAACAATCCAGATGCACCTCACTAGATGAGTGGATTCAGTAACTATGGTACATATATACAATGGAATTCTACTTGGCTATCGATATCATGGCATTTGGAGACTAATGAATGGAGATGGAAAAAATTACACTGAGTGAAATATCCCAAACTCAGAGACTCAAGGGCCGACTGTTTTCTCATTTGTGGAAACTAGAACACAATGGAAAACAGAATGATAGACAGCTAAGCTAATAATAACCTCAACAAGAATTAATTTTTCTATGAGCAGGGGGAACACTGCCTATGATGCTAGGGTATGAAGTGAGTGTAGCAGGGAGGGATGGAGGGAATAGGAAGGATATGAAGAAGGCTGGAGGTAAGAAGTATGGAGGATCAACCCAGTGGGGAACCTTTGACTTACATGAACAGTCCAACTAACACAGGGGTTAAGTAGAGGGAAAACATGGAATCGAGGGGAACCTAAAGGGGGAACCATGGAAAGGCATTAGCCTTCACCTGCTGTCATTATATGTTTGTTCTTGATTGTATGACAACAATTCCCTCCTAGATATAGTACTATCTTGAATGAATAAAAAATGAAAAAAATGATCAATCATTTTTAAAATACTAAACATGTATGTTACACTAAAGTTCACAATTCCAGTGAAAATTTCCTAAGAATAAACATAATTCATGTCAAAAAAATTGATTCTCTCTCTTTAAATATAAAATAAGGTAATAAGGGAAGTCTGGAGCAGTGGTGGCTCAGCGGTTACAGCACTTGCCTGGCATATGCGAGTACATGAGATCAAACCCAAGCACCACATAAACAAGGAAGTTCCAAAGCAACAAAATTCACATTAAAAACTAAATAAAACTGATTCTTTCTCTCTCACCGTCCCTCTCTTTAAATATAAAATAAAATTATGAAATATTTAAAAATGTATACATGAATATCTATTTGGGGTTATTATCCTTAGTTGCAGGAGCTCTTTAAATACTAGTTATTATTTCCCTGTCAGTTTCATTACACAATTTTACTCCTGTATGTCTCCCTTAAGTTTGTAACTTTGGCAATATTAATAAAGTTCAACCATTTTTTGTTAAATCAAATGTTTTGTGATTTACCTAAGAAGAGTATTTCTAATCTAACATTATAGAATTAATCTATCTCCTAGTATTTTTATGGCATTCAAAAGAAATATTACTTTTTCTCAATTTAAAATTATTGCTGTTACTAGATGGAATGGACCTAATACCATTATTTTGTAGGTCTAAATGTTTTCTTACTATTTAAAAGTGCTATCTTTATATAACGTATTAAATTTTCACATAAGTACTGGTTTTAAAAATGTACTTAGGATGACATGTTTGCTAGAGAAATGCAACACAAATACATAAAGGTTAAGTGTATGTTTACTTTTCTTGCCAGATGATGAAAATTCTAGGCTTTGTTTTATTCTGAATTGTTTCATCATATATTATAAAATAGCAAATAGACTTTTATTCATTCTGTGTGTTCCTTTCAACACAGAAAAAGAAAAAAAAACATACCCTCAAGGAAGCCCACCAAGACTATCAAACCCAGTTCGAGGTTTACCTCAATATTTGAGTCTCCTTGGAGAAAGGTCTAATTTTAGGAGCCTCAAGTGATTTGGATTAGTTCAGATGAAACATTTTATAGTAACAGTTTTTACACAAATCCAATATAGAAGTTGAAAAAGAAACAAATATATGTATGGTACAATCAGTTTTATTTAAATCCCTATGTATTTGTGAATAAATACATGACAAAAAATCTGGAAGAAAGTGCCACACTAAGAACATTGGAGACTTTGGAAAACAAAGCAAGGATCAGAGAAAAAGAAAAAGAGATTTTATTTTATGCTCCATGTAATTCTAAATTAATTTAATTTTTCAAGTCATGAAATCAATATTTGAAATACAAATATGCTTTTAGAATTATTCACTTTGTGGTTTAAATACGTATTATCTTTATAAATTAAGATAAATGTGTAGAAGAAATACATAATAACAATAAATATTAAATAAAATTTTACAAGTTCTTTTCCTCCTCATTTTCTTTTTTTTTTCCTCCCATTTACACCTACATGACAGAATTTCTGCTTTAGTATGAATACTGAGTGCAGAGAGGCAAATTCTCTCCCTTCCAAAATCTATGAAATAACAGAAAAGTAAAAACATAGAAACCCGCTACAAGGGAGAATACAGGACAATCAGCAACAGATTACAACAAAATTCTCAAGAAAAAAGTAAAGAGTGTTAAATTTTGAAACAGAATAAAATAGCAGTATAAATAGTAGTTGTTGGGAATATAACAGAGTGAGTCATCTGTCTGAAGGAACATCAAAAAAACCTTAAGCTTTGGAAATATGAAGTACAAAACCAGAATTTTTAAAAATCACTGAAAAGAGAAAGTGCAATTGAGAGTATGTATATGTGTATGCACACACATTCAGTTTTGATGAGTGAAACAGTGGATACACACAGGCATATATATACAAACACACATATATCCATATGTACAGAGTGTATATACAGTGTGCAAAAATGTATTCACACACACACACCCAATGGATATTATGTATGTGTGTTGTGTGCATATCACTGTTTCATTCAACAAAACGCTCTACTTCAGTACATATAAATCCGTATTTTATTATTTTTCAAGACAGAGAGAAAGAATCAGTTTTATTTATTCTTTCAAGTAGTTCTTTTTTCAGTTTTTCCAACACTTAATTGTGTACGTGGTGCTGGGGAATGAACCCAAGTTCTTACATATGCCAGGCAAGCACTACACCACTGAGCTACTACTCTCCAGCCTAAGTTCCTGTTTCATAACACAAATAATATACTCAAAATAAAGCAGTGCATACAACTTTTTCCTTTATTCTATAATTTTTCTTAAAAGATTTTTTAAATCAACTTTCATACTAACAGATAGAAGGCTATATTAAAATGCTATTCAAACAAATTAAGTATAAAATTCTATTATATAACTGTAAATATACACTATCAAATTTATTCCAAGGGCTCAAACATGAATGACAAGTTTACAATAAATATAGTTCTAATAGTATTTGTCCACAAAGGAAGGCTGTAAAAACATATAAAATTTTAAATTCAGAAAAGGCAAAAAAGAAAGTTAAAGAAACAGAAGCACTATGTATTTAAATTCCTTTTTTGCCTTTCAATTTAAGGAACAATATTCATCCCATGAGTAATGGATTTTGTAGTACAAATTTCTATTTATCTGCCCCATTTTACTAACTTTATTATATTTCTTTCCTTCCATGAGTTGTATGTTTTAGACAGCTGACTGAAATTAGATACAAACCCATAATAAAATCAATATTCTACATTCTTACTAGCAATGTTATGATAGTAATAGTTAAACAAGATTCTTATTGTCATTAAAATACAGTGGATAGTTGGAAAGATATTTTCCCTATGCTTCCTACAATGTACAATTAAAGCCACTAGACACTCATTTACAAAATAAAACAAATATAAAATCTAAAGGTTGAAGAAAAGGCACCAGACCATTAAGGTGCCTTAGGAAGCAAGGGACAAAAAGATGGTGGGTTTTCCAGGCTTTTTCTCTCACATCTCCAAGATTTGGGGTTGAAGAAGACAGTAACCTTAAACAAACCCTGGAAACTGCCCAAAAAAGTCCCAACGAAAGGCTCTTCTTGCTAGTCAAAGGACAAACAAAAAGGAATACTAAACAAGATAAAAATCTATATACAATAACAACTCTTCACCAGCCAAATATCACAGAAAACACTGTTCCTACTCCATTCGCACCAACATAACCCAAATGGAGAACCCAGACTTCCAACTCTATCAGGCTAAAGTAAAGAACCCCAAGAAGCCTACCACGGTGGTTTCAAAGGCCATGTAGAAAGACAGAACTTTGTCCCTGTCCATCAGTATGGAGGCACCACATACACACACACACTCAGGCAGTATCAAAGGAGGCTTAGTAAACACTCATCTACCAAATGGAAGAGGCAACTCAGGCAATCTACACTGTGGTGTAATGGTATTAATACTGGAAACCTTTATTTTCACCCCAGGCAGCAGAAGAATGATACTTTCCCTACCCTCAAGTATCAAAAGAGGCCAAGTAGGGAACCTGCACTTCTATCTCCATGTACCAATAAAGAGCCTGTACCCTACTCCCTTCAACTACAAGAACAGTAGTCATTTAATAGAAAACATTTAAATAAATAAATTATATTTTTAATGTAGTTATTTTTTTTCTAATGTAGTTATTTTAAAAGGTCAGTAAAATTGACAAACTGGTCCACTAAAACAAAACAAAAGGAGCAAAGACACAAATTTTCAATAACAGAAATGGAACACAGGATATCACCAAAGAAACTACAAATATCAAAAGGATAAGAGAATGCTGTGAGAAAAAAGAGGGCTATAAACAACTCTGCACACATAAATTTGACAATTTAGATGAAATAAACCAGTGGTCCGCTTCTCCTAAGACAACAAACGATCACAACTAACCCAATTTGAAACAAATAATCTGAACCACTATCTACTAAGGAAATTCATAATTTAAAATTAAAAAAAAAAATCTCTAGTCCCAGTCCCAAATGAAGAAATCTACTAAATATTTTTTTCTTAAATCAACATCATTTTTTACAATCTCTTCCAGAAAATAGGACAGAATATTTAACCAATTCATTTTAAAAGGCTAGTATTAACCACTGATATCAAAACAAGACAGAAAGCCAAGCACAGTGGCCCACATCTGTAATCCCAGTAATTGGGGAGACTGGGGCAGGAGGAATACAGGTTGAAGGCCAGGCTCAATAATTTCTTGAGGCCTGAAGCAACTTAGCAAGACCTTATCTCAAAAATAAAAAAAATAAAAAGGGCTGAGAATGTAGCTCAATGGTAAAGAGCGCCTGGGGGTTCAATCCCATGCACCAAAAAAGAAAAATAAAAAAATTACAGGTCAGTGTTCCCAAAGATACATTTAAAAAAATAATCCATAACAAAATATAAGTGAACAGAATTCAACAATATCTAAAAAAATTATATATAATGACCAAGGGGAGTTTGCTCCAGGGAAGTGGGTAAGGTTTGCAACATTTGAAAAAAAAATCAAACAATGAAATCCAACACCATTATCAATAAATTAAAGATAAAAAATCATACATCAATTTATGCAGAAAATGCATTTGAAAAACATCTAAAACCATTTCATATTTTTTTTAAAAATTAGGAAATTACAAATTGAGGCAAACTTCCTCAAAACGATAATAAAAAATTTATAATTAAAAACAGTATTACTGTTATTTAACAATGAAAGACTAAATGTTATATTTTATATCTGTACAATCAAGAACAAGGCAAGGATACTCACTCCTACAATATTCAACATGATGCTGGATATTCTAGCAACTACAGTAGATCAAGAAAAGGAAATTAAGTCACACAAGTCAGAAAGGAAAAGCATCCCTATTTACAGATGATATAAGTATGTATGCCAGCTAGGCACAATGTTGCGTGCCTACAATACCAGCTACTTGGGAGGCTGAAGCTGTTTGAGTCCTGAAGTTCTAAGGCCAGCTAGGAAATATACGAGGGAAAGGGGGCGGGGCACAGAGGAAGAAGGAAGGAAGGGAGGGAGGGAAGGAGGAAGGAAATCTTAAATAATCTACCAAAAGATCCTAAAACTAATGAGTAAGTTTATCAAAGTAACAGGGTATATGATAAATATTTAAAAATCAAATGTATTTCTCTATTCTGAAGGTATTTCATATTTCTCTATGATCTATAACACTGACAACAAAATTTAAAATACAATGCCATGTACAATCATTCTTAAAATATCTATGTGTACATAAAATATGTACGGGACATATCTGTTAAAAACTAAACAACATTGCTAAACAAAGTTAAAGATCTAAATGAAATAGAGAAACATGCAATCCAATATATGAAGATGTCAATTTTCCTTAAATTGATTTACAGATAAAAATTTTTTGACACAGGTCGTTGCTCAATTGCTGAAGTCGGCCTTGAACTTGTGATCCTTCTCTCTCAGCCTCCTAAATTGCTGAGATTTTTGTCACCACATCTGGCATACAGGCAATCCTATTTTGTACAAGATTATCAGATTATCCCAAAGCTTAAGTAGGAAGATAAAATAATAACCAGAAGGGATAAAACAATTTTGAAAAAGAATAAGATATCAATAACCACAATACAAAGATTAACTATGCAAAAACATAAACTTCAAATTATGTCTCACACTGTGCAGTAAAGTTTAAGCAAATCTGAGTTTTCCATACCCTGCACATTCCAACAAAGCTTTTGCCCTTGCCCTGCTCTTAGGAGGTAATCTCTAAACTCCTCTGCCTGATAGTCTGCCTAATGTGCACCTGGAGGTCTTAGGCCACTTCACACAGTATACTGTGCTAAAAATGTAATTTATGGAAGGGTACTACAAGCAACTGGCATCAACATGACTTCCAGAGAGCGGGGGAACCAAAGTTCATACATGTAAGCAGTCAACCATGCCCTAAATAACTCACCTATAACAAAAAAAAAAAAAAAAAAAAAAAAAAAAAAAAAAAAAAAAAAAAAAAAAAAGAAAGAAAGAAAGAAAGAAAGAAAAGCAAACCCTGCACACAAAGGCTGAGTAAATCTACCTGGTCAGCAATACTCCACATGTGTGATCATACATCATTATCACTGCTAGTAGAATTAAACAGTATCTACACAACTCCACAGTAAGAGGATACTAATAGCCACAGGTGTTAATAATTTTTCTGTTCTATCCAATCAGTGAGTATTAAAAGGGACTTGGGAATTCTTAAACACACACACACACATGAACACACACTTAAAATGAATCACAGACTTAAATACAAAACTTAAAGGCAAAACTCATCAAATGAAAAAGATGAGAAAACCTTCAAGAACTAAGAACAGTTCTTTAAGTTCTTAAGTTGGACCAAAAAAAAAAAAAGGAAGCATAATCCCTAAAGAAGAAAAATTAAAAATTGGTAAACTAGACTTCAAATTTTAAAACTTGTGCTCTGAAAAAGATACTGTTAAGAAGATCAAAAGATAAGCTACAGGGGCTGGAGCGGTGGCTTAGCAGTCGCCACACTTGCCTGTCTTGCAAGAGGACCCTAGTTCAAACCCCAGCACCATGTACACTGTGAAGTGCCCGAGCAACAAAAGCAACAGGAAAAATTAAATAAAATTGATCCTCTCTTTCTCTCATTGTCCCTCTCTTTAAAAAGAAAAAAAAGATAAGCTATGTGTAGACGAAAATATCCACAAACTACACATCCAACAAAAGATTAGTATCTAAAATAAAGAACCACAAAACTCAATAGTAAAAAAGGAAGCAATACAACTAGAAAACAGGTAAAAGACACAAAAAGATATTTCAATAAAGAAAAAAGAGATGGAAAATAAACACATGAAAAAACGCTCAACATTATTAGTGATTTAAGTCAGGTTTTCAGGCAGGCATTTAAGCACCTTGGAAGTCACAACTCTATCCTAATAAGTAAAAAGCTGAATAAACCAAAAAGGCAAAAAGTCTTTTTAGATCCCAAAGAGAATTGATATCACATCACAAACTACTGTCCTCCTCAGCCCCAAATAAAAACAAGAGCTAAATACATAGAATCACAACTTACTGAAGCAGAAACAAAGTGAAGCCTACATGGAAACCAGGGCCTGCCAAGAAAACCTGAAATGTAACTGACAAACAGCTAGAAAACTCTCCAGATAAGATGTAATGCTTTATAATCTAATACTTTTTTTAGAGCTATAAAGGGAAAGGGAAGGGAGGGATAAGGGAGGGTAACTGGGGGGGCACTCCTGGGGATAATTACAATATCCAGAATATTTACACATTTTATACACATTTTATATTGATTTGTTAAAATCTTGTAAGGTTGTTCAAAAAATAAAAATTAAAA
>PVKS010004872.1:0-25928 GCA_004027875.1 Aplodontia rufa | reverse complement strand
TTCCAATGTGACCCTGGTCAAAGGAAGATCATTACACTTCTGAATTTTACTTCCTGGAGTTTGATCTGGTTCTCATAATGAGTATCAGAGAAAAATCCCCTCGTGCTTCCAGCAGGGGGAAGGAGAAAACCACCACTTCAAAATATACCAAAGAGATCTGTTCTTACTAACAGGAACTTTTATTCACATCTCAAGATGGTGAAAATTTGAAAAATTAAATAATTTTAAAAATAAATCCTAGATAGGCACAGTGGCACACACCTATAATCCCAGCAACTCAGGAGATTGAGGCAGGAGGATTGCAAGTTCAAAGCCAGCCTCAGCAACTTTGTGAGAGCCTAAGCAACTTAGCAAGACAGTCTCAAAATAAAAAATAAAAAGGGTTGGGAATGTGGCTCAGTGTTTAAGCGTCCCTGGGTTCAATCCCTGGTATCTAAATCAATCAATCAATCCTAAGAAGCGCTTGTGAAGTTCACAGCCCACAGGCCCAGGCTCACCAAAAGACTGAGATCTAATCATAGAACTACAGAACACTTCTGTCCACATACCTTGCTAATACTACATTGGCAAAGAATTGCACACCACAGTTCCTATTACCTGTATTTCATAATCTTTCAGAAAAAGAAAAGAAAAACTAACAAGTCAAACTACAAAAAGTGTAGTTTGAAGAAACAGAGCAAGCTTAAGCACCAGACTCAGAAATGGCAAGGATGTTGGAATTATCTAACAAGGAGTTTTATACAACTATGATTAATATGATAAGCGCTGTAAACTGCGATAATATAAGTAGAGGGTAACAATTTTAAGAAAGAATAAAAAAGAAATGCTACAGATCAAAAACACTGTAATAGAAAGAAAGAGTGCCTCTGATGGACTCATTAGTAAAATAAGACCAGTTGAGGAAAGAACCTCTGAGCTTAACAATGTATGAACAGAAACTTCTAAAATTAAAAACTGAAAAACTGGTAAAAATGTAACAATACCCAAGAACTATGGGGCAACTACACACAAAACTATAAAACTCACAGTACAAAATTTAAGCAACTTTGCCTGTAACAATGACATTATAGATTATGTCTTTCAGACATGTTCCACAAAAGAAATAATTGATAAGCTGGACTTCATTAAAATTAATATCTGCTCTACAAAAGACAATAGCAAGAATACAAGAAGACAAGCCACTAGCTAGGGAAATGTTTCTAAAGGACACAGTTGATAAAGGACTGTTATCCAAAATGTAAAAGAACCCTTAAAACTTAATATGAGGGGCTAGAGCGGTGGCTCAGCGGTTTCAGTGCTTGCCTGGCAAGCACGAGGATTCGGGTTCAAACGCCAGCACCACGTACACAACTAAGTGTTAGAGCAACTAAGGCCATGTGAAAAACTAAATAAAGTTGTTCCTCTCTTTAAAAAAAAAAACTTAATATGAAAATAAACAATCTAATTCAAAAATGAGCTAAAGATCTTAACAGATTACTTACCAACCAAGATACAGAGATGACAAATAAGCAGATAATGTGTTTCACATAATGTCATCAGGAAAATGCAAATTAAAATAACAAAATACTACTATACAACTATGAGAATAGCAAAATCCAGAACGCTGAAACACCAAATGCTGGGTAGGACGTGAAGTAAGAGAACTCGTACTTATTGCTGGTGGGGATGCAAAATGATACAGCCACTTTGAAAGTGTTTGGCAGTTCCTTACAAAACTAAACACACTTTTATCATACTGATCCAGTAATCCTACTTCTTGGTATTGATCCAAAGGAACTGAAATCTGATATTTACACAAAAACATGTAGATGCATATTTATAACAGCTTTACTAATAACTACCAAAAATTGGAAGGAACCAAGATGTCATTTAGAATGGTGAATGGATAATCTAACTCTGGTACATTTAGATAATGGAATATTATTCAGAACTATAAACAAATTACTATCATTTCCATGTCCTTGAAAAGACAAGAAGGAACTTGAATGTGTATTACTAAATGAATGAAGCCAATCTGAAAAGGCAATTGCACAATTTCAACCATGATATTCTGGAGAAAGCAAAAACAATGGAGACAGTAAAAAGATCAGTGCTACTAGGGTTAGGCAGAGAGAAAAGAAGAAGCAGAGTATAAAGGATACTTACGGTAGTGAAACCATTGTGTTAAATATAATGGTGGACACATTTTTATCAATTTGTCCAAACTCAGAGAACATATACCCTAATAAACCCTAATCTAAACTACAGACTCTGCATGATAACATGTCAATGTAAGTTCATCAATTTAATAAATGTACAGAGACGCAGATATTTCGGGAGGCTATATATGTGAGAAGACAGGATATATGGCAAATCTCTGTACCTTGAACAAATTTTTCTACTGCTTTAAAATATAAAAGTCTATTTTTAAAAAATGACTCTCTCACTATCACAATGATATATCACTATATTCCTATTAGAACGGCTAAAATTTGAAAACCAGCATTCTAGTAAGGATAAAGAGAAAACTGCACCACTTACATGTGCATTGCTGATGGACATAATGACTCTATAAAACAATGACATAACCTTTTCTTTCAAAACTAAAGGTACAACTACTGCACAGTCCAGTAACTGCACTTCTAGGCATCTCCACAGAGAAATGACATATGTTTCACAATGATACCTCTATGTACATGTTTACAGCAGCTTTTCTAACAACAGTACAAAACTGGAAACAACTTATATTTTTCAATAGGTTAATAGTTAAAATTCAGTCTCTCCAATACCACCATTGGTAAATATTACTACTCATCAATAAAAATGACTGAACTGTTGAAACAACAACCTGGATGAATCTCCAGAATAAAGGGCCAATTCCAAAATGTTATTGCTACATGCATGATTTCTATTATTTAGAGCCTTCTTGAAATTACAGAAATGGAAAATCAGTTAGTGCTTTCCAAAAGTTAAATCAGAATGGAGTTGTAGAGAGAAAAGTGATGGTGGGCAACATTAGGTATATGGAAACATTCTGTATTTGATTATATCAGTGTTATCCTGGTTGTGATACTGTAACATACTTTTCTAAGATAGTCCATGGTGGAAAATGGAGAAAGGTATATGGAATCTCCCTGTATTCTTTTTTAAAACTGCATGCAAACCTCCAATTCTTAAGAATAAAATGTTAAGAAAATTCAGGAAATATGTAATATGACAAGACAGACAATTTGATTTGATATGTAGCAACACTGAATATTAAAAATTCACTACTTGGGCTAGAGTGGTGGCTCAGCGGTTTTGGCGTTTGCCTCACATGTGCAGGGATGCGAGTTCAAACCCTAGCACCATATACACAACGAAGTATCAGAGCAACAAAAGCCAAATGAAAAACCTAAACAAAAACTGATTCTCTTTCTCTCTCTCACTGTCCCTCTCTCTTAAAAAAAAAAAAAAAAAAAAAAGCTACTTTTTTTTTAATTTGGAATAATAAAATAAATCCCTTGAATAGTCTCAGTTCACAACCATCATCCACAAATTTATATCTAAATGCTAAGAATTTTAGCTCACCTTCCACACTGTCAGAACAAGAAGTTCCAATTCCGGTGTCTCCACTGTCAGAAGCTATACTGTGTCTCCTGATATGGTTGTTTCGAAGGTTAGATGGAACAGTTGTGGCCTGCCACAATGATTCATTACCAGGTAACCATGCTGATGAATAATCTGGGCCTATAAAGGAGAATATGCACAATTAACACATAAAACATATCTATTAGAAGGCAAAAGTTTTATTTTATCTTGTGAAAAATACACATAGGATATAAAAGGTTGTTCTCTGCCCAAAATTAAAATAATAGATGGGCCCTAAATTTTCCAGATAAACTTTATATATTATATATATATATATATATATATATATATCAATCCAATGCTAATTTTGCAGTTTCCTCTGGCTGAAGAACTCTATATTCTACTTCGGAGTATTGAACTTTTAACCATGTACAGCTATCTTTTAAAAATGTTAAATCCTTCCATATCCAGGTATTGAACATTTCAACATATACAGCTATCCTCTCAAAAATGCCAAATCTATTTATCTTCAAAAGTCAGCACTCTGATCAGGAATATATGATAGGAAGGCATCCATGCTTCCATCCATATACAGGTATTTATCTGTGAAATGGATTTCAAGGAAAGTCTGATCGAATCACATTACATGATAGTGAAAGTAGAATATGCTCATCATGGAAAATTAAAGTTTTCCCTAATATAACCTAATCATTTAAAATTTTAAATAAATTTGCACCACTTTAATGAATTGTATTTATATTTTGCTAAAAGATTAACAGCATAGTATTTTCCTCCTCTTAGATCAATATGTCCTTTTGAACTACACTGAATATTTTTTAGTTAATCTATGTCTTGTCAATGTACTCTCAATATATTTTCATTTTTGTATATTTTTACTTTTTATTTGCCTTTTTCTGTTTTACCCAACACTTAATTTCATTCTTCTACTGTCTTCTATATTATTAATCAAAGCATAACATGGGGGCTGGAGCAGTGGCTCAGCAGTTAAAGCACTTGCCTGGCATGTACAAGGACCCAGATTCGAACCCCAGTACCACATATACAACTAAATGTTGGAGGAAGGCCAGATGGAAAAATAAATAAAATTGATTCTTTCCCTCTCTCTCTCTCTAAAAAGAAGAAAAAAACCATATCATGGACCAGTGCCCATATAGACTATATGTTACAAGTTAGGGGCCAAAGCAAGGAACAGCTGGGTGTGGGTGCTGAGGTATACGCTTGCAATCTCAGTGACTTGGGAGACTAAGGCAGGAGGATGACAAGTTCAAAGCCAGCCTGGAGAACTTAATGAAATCCTCAGCAAACTTAGTGAGACACTCTCTCAAAATAAAATGGACTGTGAATGTAGCTCAGTGGCAAAGCACAGAGCATCCACCACGTTCAACCTCCAGTAAAGAAATGATGGGAAGGGAGAATAAGAAGGAAGAGAAAGAAAAGAATTAAAGAACAAGTACACAGAATTTTTTCATAGTAAACAGAGCAATTTTAAATCTGTTGAATTTACTATAAATGTTACAGAAGCACCTGTCTTTGCTGATGCCTAACACAGTGATTCTCAAACTGGGGCTACCTCTTTGTTCTACAAAGTCAATAGTTTCTCTACAAGAATGTTAGGCTTTCATTTCAATGACAATCCTTAAAAATTTTAATAAGCACTTTACAGATTATCTGAATAGCTATCTTTAAACATTATATCCACATAATTTCTATGCCACTATATCTGTACAGCTACCTTAAAACAGATTTATTATCACAAACCTCACTGCCCCCATTTGTGTCTCAGGTTTGCAATTGTATCTATGTAAAGGGAAAATGGTTATCATTGGTCACTTAAAATTTGAAACAAAACAGTTTTATAGAATTATTAAGTGACACCCTATTGAAATTGGCACACAACAAATGCCTGTTAGCAGTAAATATAAAGTTCTAACCTATGTACATAAAATTACATTGTTTTTTCACCATACTTTTACAGTCACTCTAATTAACATCAAAATACATAAACAAATAAATAATAAAACTACACTTGGGGCTACTTCTATCATATTATTCCCAACCGTAATGTTTTAATAAAAAGTACGGCACATAAATATTATTTAAGTTTCATTCAAATATAATTTATAAATTAAATTTGGGTTTTATAGATTTATGAAATACAGGAACAGCCTTAAAATATAAGAACGCAAAATTAGCTGAAGAGATACATCTGCACTATGGTTCAGAACAACCACTTTAAACTTTGTAGATTCCAGGACTTTCTCAGAATGAGAATTTATCTGAATAAATACTCCCACAGAACACCAAACAAAGGTATTCTATCAACCAGAACTTTTCTAACTCTGGTCTGTGGTCTATAATCTACCAAAAAGTTTACTTCCATATAAACGAACTCTACAAAATTTTTAAAAAGGACAACCACTCTACTACTTTCTCTCACAAGGGAACACTTATTGGTTGAAGAAATATTTTTTCAGGGACATACCCAGCCAATAGTAAATGTAGGCTACTGTACATGCAAATGGGAAATTAAACAAAAAATGTTCAGTCTCACTAATAATGAAATGTAAAAGACAATAAAGCTTTGGGGTTTTTGAAATTATCATATTGGCAATTATTTGACAGATATTAACAATGTAAAGGTAGTATTCATGCACTTTTGTAACCATGTTGTTATGTTTGCATCTGAGGTATCCCCCAAAACCTCATGTGTGAGACAATGCAAGAGGGCAGACAGGCAAAATGATTGGGTAATGGGAGCCTTAATCCCATCAGTGAATTGATCTCCTGATAGGGACTAACTGAATGCTAAATGAAGGCAGGCAGGATGTGGCTGCAGGAGATGGATCACTGGGGCTTGTCTTTGGGGAGTAGAAGTTTCTCTTTACTTCCTGGCAATGCCCTGAGCCACTTTTCCTCCACTACACTCTTCCACTATGATGTTCAACCACACCTTGGGTCACAAAGAAATGGAGCCAGCCTTCTATGTACTAAGAACTCTGAAACCATGAGCCCTTAAATAAACTTGTCCTCCTAAAATTATTCTTGTCAGGTCTTTTAGTCACAGAAGCAACAATGCTGACTAAAACTCATGTGAACTGGTACAGTCTGGGAACAAGTGACTAAATTTCAATATAGATAAGACCTCCTACTAAGAATTTATCCTAAAGACACATCAAGTGCAAAAGACATAAGCCCAGAACATTCCCAACAGCACTGCTTAAAATTAATGCCTAAGAATATCTATCTACCCATAAAATGACTGATAATACTCAAGTGCTAGGGGCTGGAGTGGTGGGCTCAGCGGTTACAGTACTTGCCTGGTATGTGCAAAGACACGAGTTCAAACCCCAGCACCAACTAATGTCAGAGCAACGAAAGCCACATGAAAAAAGCTAAATAAAATTGTTTCTCTCTTTCTCTCCCACCCCTCTCTCTAAAAAAAAGAAAGAAAGAAAAGTCTGCTTCTGTTTAAAAAAAAAAAATACTCAAGTGCTAAAAATAATTTTACTAACCGATTTTTTAACATGTAAGGACATCCAAATATATAAAATGTATGTGGGAAAAAAGCATTTGACATAGCTGAATACATAATATGATACTATGGCTGGAGAAGAGGTTGTACATTTACATACAAGGGAAAAAAAGCTTTCATCTACATCTACATGCTTAATAGTGAACACAAAGTTTCGCTAAAGGAACAAATATATTATGGGCATATTTAATTCCGAGATCAGAAACCTACTGTAAATCAAGATGCACAAATTCAATAGATCACTAGTAATAATTTTTACAAAAGCTGCATAAAACCACTAAAAATTCTTCTTTTTAGACAATATAGCTACTTTGAACAATATAAAGTAGTACAACATTTTAATCTACAAACACACCTATACCTCATTTATCCACATGGTATTGAATTCTTCGACAATGTCAAATATAAATCATAGTTTATTTTATGTCCCATGGAGGCACAGATAATTGTACAACTATTTCTGTAACAGGAAGAGATTGACACTTAAATTGGTATACTGGGTAAAACAGACTGCCTTTTATAATGTGGTTGGGCTTTCTCCTCATCAGTTGAAGGCCAGAACAGAAAAAAAAAGGCTTGAGTAATAGAACTTTAATTTCCTGATGGCCTGTGAATTAAAACATTGTTTTTTCCTGCATTCATGCTTGAACTGAACATAGGCTCTTCGCTTACTGAGCCTGCCAGCCCTCAGACTGGAACTATACCATTGCAAAATCTAGATCTAGATTTTGCCAACTAACAGATATTGAGCAAAAGAAAAGAAGCAAACCAACCAACCTTTGGAAGAACTAAAAATAGGCAAAAAGTCTTTAAGTGAATTATGCTCACCCCACTAATACTACCCTTAAAGAACCTAACGTTTGTAGGAATGGAGATTTAAAGAAAAAGACTATACTTTAAGTATTATTTTTAATAAGAAACAATTAAAAATAAACCTAAAAGGGGAAAAATGAATAAAATTTCAGCCATTAACATGTTAAAGAGGATCTAAAAGTATAAAAAGCTTATATTGTCAATGTAAATAACAAGATATAAAATTTGACATATAAAATTCAAATAACCTCAGACCTCATGTAATCTAGGAATTATGAATTCTTCTTAGCCTATCTCTACCTTAGAACCACCACCTCAAATTATATTTCTCTGTTCATATATCTATTCCACTATCCTGTAGTAATATCCACTGAGAGAGAATGCCATATGCCCCACCCAGATTCTACTTTAGCGCTGTAGGAAGCATATGGTGTAGATTCATAGGCACAAAACAAATGGAAAAAAAGTACTACAACATACTACTAGTAGCTTTCTCTAGATGATAGGATTATTAGTGATTTCTTTGACTTTCATACTTCTATTTTCATTTTAATTAGCTATAATTTACTTTGATAATCAGGAAAAACAGTTTGATTTTTAAAATGCTTAATCACCATTTATAAGCCCATAATTTGCAATTATTTAAGCACCACTTAATTAAAGTGTTAGGAAATATTTTTTCCTGGAATGGGAATACCACCTTAACCTTGGTTGGCCTAGTCTCAAATTAAATGGATTCATTTTAACATATAAATCAAACAACTCACAACTTTTAAAGATGTTTAAAAACACAAAAACCCCAGCACCACATACACAACTGTCAGAAAAACAAGACCCAGATAAAAATATAAAAATAGTTAATTCTTTCTCTCTCTCTTTCCCTGTCTTTGAAACATACACATATACACACATATACACACATACACACACACACACACACAGAGTACATTAACGTACACAAAATAATCTTGTCTATAAATAAAAATGGAAAGAAGTCTGTGAAATCAAACAAAAATCTTGGAATAAGCTGTTTATTTTGGTTGATATAGCTTTGAGTCTTTCAATAATATCATGATTAGCTTAATTCATAAGAAGAAATGCTGTAGCTTTTTAAAACTGTAGAAGGTTCCATTGGGGAAGTATGGCAGCTCATATGCCTTGACAAAAGACCAATATGGTCCTCCTTTTGCTAGGATGGTATCCTTGTCACAAGAGTTCTGGAGGAAGAAAGCAGATTTCTAGTTCACTCACAACAAACCAGTCCCCAGATCAACCAGTGACAAGAACACTCTCCATCTAGAATACCTTATTCTTTTAAATCACTAAGATGTTTAATTTACTCATGAAAGTATCATCATAATCATGTTTTTGCTAAACTTTTAAAGAAAGAAAAACAACTCATGTAGGCTTCCCAAAATGACAATAATGATAGAATTATCTGTAACAAGCTGTTATTATCCAGCCTCAATTCATTTTCCTTAACATTTAAGTATAACCATTTTTTAAAAAAAACCTAATGTTTTATTGCCTAAAACACTAAAGATGATTAACAAACATGAATAAAATAACATTCTAACCTTTTAGTATGTACTGTATGAATTCACAGTACGAGAATGTCATCAATAGACAAGTCAATCCAAAAATCACAAATAAAACAGGAAGAACTAGATACAAAGTATGCTTACCAGTGATTTAATAAAGAAAATTTTCTCACAGACTAGTTCTATGACTACACTAGAACAGAACCATTCCCTTTCTAAATACATGCTAAGCACTTGGAAAAAAAACACTTAAAATAAGATTCAGTGATCTCAGGCAATAAAGTCCTTACTACCAAGTCCTATCTGTAATTGAATGTAATTGATACTGATGTTGTCTAGAACACAGACAAAAGCATTGCTATAAGAACAGCAAAGATATTGGTCAATAAATGTTAAACTTGATATTTTTCCATTTGTAAAGGGGTAATGCATTGCATTAAATATGTAAGATCTTATCTACATGGGTTTGATAACCAAAACTAATATTAATATTCTCTAAATAATGAAAGAAAAAAGAACAACAAAGATATTAAGACTGTACAATGGAACTCCTCTTTGGAAGACATATACTGGTATTACATATATCAATACCAATTTGAACTATTTTAAATAGAATACTGAATGCCCAGGAATAATATTTTAAAAAGCAGTACTTATGGGGCTGGAATGGTGGCTCAGCAGTTATGGCACTTGCCTGGCATGCACAAGGACACAGGATCAAACCCCAGCACCACAAGCAACAAAAGCCATGTGAAAAACTAAATAAAACTGATACTCTCTTTCTCTCTCACTGTCCCTCTCTCTTTAAAAAAAAAAAATCAGTACTTATGCTTGAAATAGGAACAACATCAGCATGAAATGAAGAAGTAACCTATTGTATTTTACTTCCTTTCTGAAATTTTTTAATAGGAGCAAAAATATAGTATCAAGTATTCCACAACATATGAATATATCTATAACTGCACTTAGAAGAATAACAACTAATTTTCTCATTGAATAGTTTATGAAAACTCGAAATCAGAAGATAATAAAAACATCACTACATAAGTTTGTAATTTTACATAAAAGCTGACTATACAGTATAAATCATGTTTTCCAAAATTTAAATTACCACCAATTAGTAGGTCTTAAAATCAACTTAGTGACCAATAATCCTAAATAAAATACAACAGAATAAAAATCCAAACTATCAAAGCACATTTACCATTTATCACAAATATTTGCAAATATTTCACGCTTTAACATCTGTGAAATATTAACAAAGTACTTTGATACAAAGTTCAGACAGCAGCATTTAATTATCCCATTTCTATATATCAATATACAAACTGGAGGCAAAGAAATTAATCTAAGCTATACAACAAGATCAAAACTCTTTCCTTAATCCACATATTTAATCATTCTCTGAAACTCTTCATTCTACTTCAGATATATTAACTGGATTAGCTCTCTCCTCTCTACATTGTTTTAGGTCTGGCTGGATAGCTGCAATGATCTCCTGCAAGCAATTCTCCTAATGGAGTAGAGTCCACTGAAACCAGCTTCTACCCATTCTATCAGAATTATCTTCTTAGAATTAAGTACGCTTATGTCAGTCTCCTGCTTACGTACTCTGTGGGTTCCTTACAGCACATTAAATAAAACTCAAAACTCGAAGTCTGGCAAAGTTCTCCACCAAATGAAAATCTTATTTCTCACACTTTTGTAACTCCTACCTCCCTCATCCACCAGCTCCTACAAATACTAATATCTAAGTAAACTTAACTAATTACTGCCTACAAACAGTTCAGCCTTCTTCATGATTCTAACCAGTTTCCCTTCTCTAACTTCTTTAAAACAGCCTTAAGTTACTGTCTTCCCTGACTCCTCTATCAGGCATTAAATAAATACCTCTTTGTTCATTCCCAATATATTACTCAAAATTCCATCAAAGCATTTATTAAATTACATAAAATTATAACTGGGTACAGTGAAAGACAATGTGTGTGTGCCGCACCTAGCAAAGTGCTGCACATTAAGGCAGGGTTTTAATAAATGTAGTCACTATTATCACCGAGTACCCAATAAATATTCATAGAATAAAGTAAGAATTTTGGAAACATTACAACTAGAGCTATAAAAAATATCCTTCCTTTCAGAAGAAGGATTAAAACAAGGGTTTTGTTTGGAGGCTGTTTGTTTATTTTTAAAGCTGGGATATTTTAAACTATCCCTTAAGCCAGTATACATTTACGTATCTATTTATAGACCAGTAAATATTTACCAAAGCCACTTTTTAAAAAGTAACTTTAAAGGATTAGAAGAGCCGATGGACAAAATTCCTAATAAATATAGGAAAACAGTGTCAACAGTTTGAAAAAGTCAGTTTCTCTCTTACACAATGTACACATTAAACCACAAAGAAAATATTCACATTAACAGTAGCCAGAAAGGGGTGAGAGAAAGCAGAAAACCTGGAGAGTATCTAGTTAAAATGGCAGAATCATACTACTATACCAGTATTTAAATTCTTTATCCCTGTTCTCCACTCCACCTCAGTACTGTTTATCTCTAGGGAAAGAGACTCCAATAATTTTAATTTCCTCTTTTTTACATAGAATTAGTAGTCCAGCTTAATGGAAAAAACAAAACTGTGAACCCAGGTTATCTGGTTCACATTTTGTACTACCTCTTAATAAGTTAGACCTCAAGCAAATCATTTAGCCTCTCTATGCCTTAGTTTCTTATGGAGGAGAAAAAAAAATATTACCTAACACCTGTCTCATATGTTTGTTGTGGTAAATGAATACATAAAGATATTTTTAAAGTGCCAGGCAAACAATTAAGATCTCAGTAAGTTTTCACATTTTTTTTAAAGAGAAGGACAGTGAGAGAGAGAGAGAATCAACTTTTATTTAGTTTTTCATGTGGCTTTCATCGCTCAGATACTTCGTTGCACACATGGTGCTGGGGTTTGAACTCGCATCCTTGCGCATGCCAGGTAAGCTGAGCAACTGCTCCAGCCGTTTTCACATTTTTATTACTGTACACGTATGGAAATTTTCCAGAAAAAAAAATGCAAAACATGTGAAAGGTAGAGAAGACTAGCAAGAAGGAAGGAAAGAGGAAAGGCTGTCCGTCACTTTAAGCCTTCTTGCATAGTCAATGTTTTTCCTGGGGATCTGTATAACTTTAACAATCAGAGAAGAAAAAAAATCATCTGACAAATACCACATAATAATAATTCTATTCCTCAAAAGGTACAGTACCCACCCCCTTCAAGGTTTTAACCTTACTCTTTTCCTGTCATATATATGCCCTTTTATTATTTTGTTTTGTTTTGTTTTGTTTTTAAAGAGAGAGGGACAGTGAGAGAGACAGAGAAGGAGAGAAAAAACTTTATTTAGTTTTTCACATGGCCTTAGTTGCTCCAACACTCAGTTGTGTACGTGGTGCTGCGGTTTGAACTCGGGCAAGCGCTGAGCCACCACTCCAGCCCACCTTTTATTATTTTGAGAAAGGGTCTCACTAAATTATCCAGACTGCTTTTGAACTCATTATCCTCCTACATCAGCATCCAAAGTAGCTAGAATTACAGATGTGTGCCACTACACCTGAATTCCCTTCCTATTCAATCAAGGACTTCTCTGACTAAAATTCTTTCTCATGAGGCTGGAGCGGTGGCTCAGCAGTTAATGTGCTTCCCCAGCATGCGTATGCTGAGTTCAAACCCCAGCACCATGTACACAATGAAGTCTGGGATCAATGAAAGCCACATGAAAAGCTAAATAAAACTGATTCTCTCTTTCTCTCTCACTGTCCCTCTCTCTTTAAAAAAAAAAACAAACTCATTAGAAACTATATCACATCCTTCAAAACACAAATCCAGTGTCCATGTCTCTGATATTCACCACTTCAACATCTGTATTCCAAGCACACAAATTTCTATCACTATGGTCTCCAACACGGATACATGTGTATCAGGAAAATCCACCCAAGGTTGTCAGAACTACTTCTGTTTCTGCTTTATAATTATTTTTAGTAAAATGTAATATATTAAATTTTATTTATATTTAACACACAAATTAACACTGGTGCCCTCAGAGTATGATGTTCATACATGCAAGATAAACTGAAGGAAGAAGGGAAAGTTTTTCCTCATAAAGGGGTTGACAGCGCAATCCTCCACTAATCTGACTTCTGTGTTTTGCAATGCATTAAAGTTTGTGCCTGGTTAAGCAGATTTAAATAATATGCAATATATTCACAGAATGAATGAATGGCTTAAAAATATTACCACGAAAAAAGCTGAAGTTGAAAACCCTGAAGATAAAATTAAAAATATTAATATTCAGGTCTGGAGAGGTAGTTGTGCAGGGGAGTGCTTGCCTGGCATGTGCAAGGTTTGAATCCCAGGACCACATACACAACTGTGTCAGAAAAACAAAAACCAAATTAAAAAAAATTAAACTGACTCTCTCTCTCTTCAAAAAAAAAAAATTAGCATTCAATATTGATATATGAGTAGAAATAAACAAGAAAAATAAATAACCAAGCTGATGTTTCCTGTGCACTCTTCATCATTCCATTTGCAAGAGGAAAAAAAGTGACTCAAATCAGATCTAGTAATAATATTTCACCTAGCATTTCCATTTGAAAAAATAACAATCAATTTCTTTAAAGGTAAAAATAATGCTTTTCAAATGAAGCTCCTAATATAGAAAGGAATACTGGAAGTTAACATGATTCCCACACATTAAAAGGCGAAAAAATAATGTTTAAGATTTATTATTTATATGTGCCACTAAAAGAGTATCAATTAAATGATGCCATGAATTACAAGATGATACACCCAGTTTATGCATCAAAAAATGTTAAAATACTTTATAAAGGTGCATCTAAAAATCAATAAATTATGCAGATATTATATACACACAATAGGAGCATTTAGTTGAAATTTTCCAACCTTTATAAAAAATAAGGAGACCATTGGTTCTGTATACTGTCAAAAAACATTCAATAAACACCTGCCCCTTTTATAAAGGACAGTCATAATGTATCAAAAAAAAAACTGTTAAACAACAGGGAGCATATAAAGGGGAGGGGCTCTGAAAGCCTGCACTCGCCCAATTCTATAGAGATCCAAAGATCAGGTCAGAAATGAAATGTTAGGTTCTAACCAGAGATGAAACTCTAGATGAGAGGAAAGAAAATATCAAGAATAAAACAGGATTAGGTTCCAGGATTAGGAATTAAAGTTAAGTAAGCTTTGAAAATGGCTCCACTTGGTTAAAATAAGGTTTTCAGGATCAAATGTACTTGTTCACATAAAACCAAAAAATAACTAACATTAAAATCTAGCTCCATCTAAGCTAATTGGCTTTCTTACATTTAAGAACTCAAATCAAGTTTTTAAGTAATCAGTAACCAGGAGTTGTGGCTTTCTAAATATAAAAGAGGGGACACAAAGGGATAGAGATAAAGGAGACATTGATCAAAAGTGCAAAGTTTCACTTAGAATGGAGGAGTATGTTTTCTAGTTAACCAAGATCTACTGCCACTCCATGGTGACCACAGTTAATAATAATATATAGCATATTGTAATGCATTGCATATTTCAATAATGTATGGCATATTTCAAACACTGCTAAAAAAGAATAGATTTTTAAATTCTCATTGCAAAAAATAAGTTGGTAAGATGATAGATATGTTAACTATTCTGGATATGTTAATCATTCTGCCCTGTACAATAAATAAAAACTTCATTGTACCTCTTAAGTTTATACAATATTACTTACCAGTTTAAAAAAATAAAATTTATATAAAGAAATACAAAGAGTATAAAAATAGAATTGAAAGAATCCGGCACAGTGTTGCAGGCCTGTAATCACAATGGCTTGAGAGGCTGAGGCAGGAGTATCACAAGTTTGCAAGGCCCTAAACAACTTAGCAAGACCCTGTCTCAAAATTAAAAAAGAAAAAGGGCTGGGGTTATGGCTCACTGGTTAAGCACCCCTGAGTTCAACCCCTCATTCCAAATATATATATATATATATATATATATATACACACACACATACACATGTATATATATATAAAATAGATTCTTCAGACATGACTGAATTTCCTTATTTCAATTCTACTATCACAAGGGCCTTAAACTAATTTTGTGGTTAAAATTACCTTAACTAAGAAAAATGATCAGATGAATGGTAGTTTACCATTACAGAAAATGTATGAATTCAAACCAATAAATATTCATCAAGTACTTCTTAAATGTAACAAAGGACTCACGACTGGGTAGTAACCAACACAGATAAGACTATATCTCTTCCCATTAAAAAAATTACATACCTACTCATTTCAGTGTGTTGATGGGTCAAAGACCCCTCCCTATCTTCTAGATATATGAAATACCATATTCAAAAAAGTATTTTGGTTAGCTATTCATAATTAGAACTACAAATTTAATTTTTCATAAGCCTTTGTTTCTGTTTAGAAACTGTTAAGGTACACTAAAAACTAACAAAATACTTTTAATAAAACCACTACAAAAGTAAGGGGGTATGCCAAGTAGTATTCCAGAGGGTTTACTTTTATGTTGGAATATAACTATTTAATAATATAACCTAATAGAGAAAATATTCTTCATGATAGCAAATTATACCAAAATTAAGAAGAAGAATCAGCACCAAGAAGAAAGTAAACACCCCAATCAGAATGAATTTTCCTAAATAACCAAAATTGCTAATGAATGCTATGAATGTTACTTTTATTTATGTAGCCATTAACCTCCAAAGCAGAACAGGATATTTTTTCCTCAACAACCATTTATTATCTAATATTTAAGAATGAATGAATAAATAAATATACCATATAATACATTTCAATCAAAAATTAAGAAAAATAACTCAGTCTTAAAATATTTCAAAATAAATTTTTGAGGAAACATAAATGTCTGGAATTTTTGTTCCCAAAATTAAAGAGCTTAATATTTGGTTGAGTTTTTTTTTACATTATTGCTAAAGTGTACATTAACATTCTCAACACTGTCTTAACACTCTCAAAAAACATTTGCTAAACATCTGCCCTTTTACGAAGGACAGTCATAATGTATCAAGAAAAGCAGTAAAAACAGGTAACATAAAGGTGAGGGGCACTGAGAAGCCACACTCCTCCAATCCCCTAGAAACTCCAAAGATCAGCTCAGACTTGAAATGTCAGGTCATAACCAGAGATGAAACTCTAGGTCAACTGAAAAAAAAAAAAAAAGAGAGAGAATGCACAAGAAAGCATCAAAAAAGCTTCAGAAATGTCGTAACAAGACAACACGTATATAATTTTTTATGGTCAACAGGCACATAATCTCTACCTCTAGCAATGTAAAGCAATGTAACTGGTGGAAAATGTTAAAATTACCTGAAACAGAGTCCAAAGCTTTTATTCCATGTTCTTCCTACGTAATTACTAATAACTTGTTAATTTTAGAGCTCTAAACTTTAACTGAAAAATACTTTTAAAAGTAATATCAATAAAGCAATCAAATTTTATACACTAGACATGTACTATGTACTATTAAAGTTATAGGCAAACCCAGACAGTTGGGTCACTTTAGCTTGACATAATATAACGAGAAAGCAATTCAAACATTTACTGAGCACCTATGTATTGGTTTCTATACAATAAAGCGAGCTCTCTAATTTTAAACTTCTCACTGAGGCTGGCTAATGAATGACATTGATCTATTTCCTCCTAACATCTTACATTTGCCTCTTGGAAGCTTGAGACCTGATGATCATTCCTGTCTTTAGGCACCTCTCTTCTGGAATACATTCTCTTGGTTTTACTCCTACCTCCCTGGCTGCTCCATCCCAGTCTCTTTGGATGGCTTCTCTTCTTCTACCTAAATAGAAAATGTTAGTGTCCCAGAGCTTAGTTCTCTACTCTTACTTATACTCTGCTTTCTTCTCTCCATGTGATGCATCCAGCTCTAAGATTTTTAAAAACCATTTATACACAGGTAGCTCTTTAAACTTCTATATCTCCCTTGCCCTCTAGGAATCTCACCACTGAGCCCAAACCTATATGCCCAATTTTCTACTCAGTATGTCACCTAAACCATCTAAAACTTCACATGGCCAAAACATTAGAACCCTTGATTCCACTTACCTTCCTCACATACCACCCCTTCAATTCCACAGTCTCCAACTCAGAAAAAGGTACCACTAGCCTTCGTATAATTATTAAAGCAAAAGCTAAAATGTTGTCTTTGATTCCTCATTCTCTCAGTTGCCACCGCCAACCCATCAACTTTATTTCTCATGTATACTCCAAACCCAACTTCCTCCCCAAAGCTAATCTAATCACTCTATTCCAAGTATCATTTCTCACCTACTAACTGCAATGCCATATCAACTGACTTCCCTATAGCCGTTCATGCACACACACCCCTCCACAATTTTTCTCTCTGCAGAAAAGCTAGGAAGGATCTACAAACACCAAGGATAGAGAATGTCTGTTTCTGTGCACGTTCCCAGTACACAGAACACTGCCTGTCTCATGGTAGGCACTCAATGTGCTGAGTGAAACAATTCAGTCATCTCTCCTTGCCATTTCATAAGCAGCTTCCTTTCACAGGATAAAACCCACTCCTTACAAATTGTTACTAAGCCTTCCTAACCTCACATTCCTGCTTATTAAGCTCTAGACTCACTGGCTTTCATATTCCTCCAACCCTCCAAACACATTTCCACCTTAGAGTCCCAACACTCTTCTCTTTATGTCTGACACCTTCTTATCACTCAGGTCTCAGCCCAGTGTCATCTCAGAGAGACAGAGCTTACCCATAGTAGCTCTGCCTAGAAATCCTGTCATATCACCCAGTTTCCTTTTCTTCATAGTACTTAAAACTAGCTGGATTATCTCTGTTCACTTACAATTTCTTCCCCAATAGAAATTCCTTTAGAACAGAGACCTTACCTTTCTTGTATCCCCAGAGTCTAGTACAAAGCCTGGCATATAGTTAATACTTATTAATCGAATAATTCACACTTACCAAAGTGACAGGCTCTATGCTAGTAACAATGGATTTTTTAATTAAAGAAAAATAGGAAGTCAAAGTACTGGTATGAAAAGCATACCAATTCTTTTTGTGCTAATCAGTCTCCAGTCTCGTTCTTAAAATAAGTGACCTTATGCAAGGGAGTGAAACTGGCCAAATTATATTGCTATATTACATGCATGTATGAATTTATAAAAGTCTCACCATTTTGTACAAATATAATGTACCAATAAAAAAGTGAATTTCTATAATAAATTGCTTTTTAGAATATTCCTTTCATATTCTAAAATTATTAAAGTATAAAATATGAACATCTTTAGTGTGGTAATAAGATGCTGGAGCTTAAAAGTTAACTGGATAATCACATCCTTTTTTTAATGCACAATTTGTGGGAACTAATTAAGCTATCATCAGTAAAATACTATCTGTGAAACTTCAAGTCTTCATTGTCTTCTCAGAGTAAGTGATATAGACATTTCTTCCAGTAACAAAAGCCATGACCCTCTAATACCTTTCTGTTCATAACATACATAAATATTCACAACAAGAAAACAGATTATCAACTTACCATTTATTGCTGGCCTCAGATTAATTTACTAGCTTCATTCAAGCCAAAGTGATCAAATTCCAATTATTCAAGTTCATTTCATAATAGACATCACTAAAGTTGAAATTCATGCCTTACACCCCAATGTCTTTTATGAAAGAACATTTCCAGTTTAGTTTAAAATGTTATGTTCATTGTTACCATAGTATTCTAATTCATTCCATCTAATTCAGAACCACAACAGCAAACCTTATTATTGGATGTAATCTTAACAGTTATTACAACAATCATTATGACATCACTCAACACTTTATGGCAATTTGTCAACTAAGAAGTAGATTTAAAGCTCCAAGCAATGAATAAATGACATTTCTTTAAGTTCAAGTAAGTCTTTCCTATTAACATTTTACTTTTAGCACATTATAAAAGTATAACATTCTATCCCTAAATGTTTTAAGGACTGAATATATTAATACTTTGAAAATGACATAAAAAGGAACATATTTAATATCTCTAATGTTAATAAGTACTCAAAATACCACCATATTAAATTTCAAAAACCTAAGGAAAATACATCCATCCTTCATCCAAATTTGAAGCTAGCATAAACTTTGAACAATGGTAATCTCAAATACACTCATTCAAATGCACAAAAGATATAACCACTTCTATTTAAAATTAGACTGCCAGCCATACTTGCCAACACACAAAAAAGAAGGCTTTCATGTGATCTTTGTATGGAAACATAAGAAATATTCATTTTGTGTTATAACATGGTTACAACATAAAACTGAAAAACTGTGTGTAAAGCCAAACAAAATTTAAGCAAAGGCCGAAAGTTCAGTGTTTTCCAAACCACAATTAGTATTCCTATTTGGTCTTTTACAGTCATTTTCTTAAAAAGAAAATTTCCTCCTTTTAGAAAGCTGCTTCTGTGTTCCCTTTAGTCTAATTACCTACTTGTGTAAACAAAACAATTTCAGGATACCTAGAATTAACACACATATTGAGATACTCGTTTTAATACCAGAAATTATTTCCTTGTCACTGTCTTCACACTCGCCCTCAAGACCAAAAAGATTACTGATAAATTCAATCATAAGACTGGTTCCCTTTGTTTTCAGATAAACCCTAAAACTGCTCAAGTTAATCGAAAGATATATTGACCAATATTTCAAAACTATGAATTTTCTTCTGATTCTTAGAAACTAAAAAAGATCTCCACATCAATCAACTCAGAAGTCATTATCTTGACTTTTTACTGTCTGCTCATTTGCTACAAATCGCAAGTTGTTCATGGAAGGTATAAAAACTAATTTTAAACAATTTCAAGTACATATGTTTGCTCAAGAAGAGAATAAAAAACAATAATTACATCACCAATACTGTAAAATTTATTCATTCTCAGCACATAGCTGAAAAAATTTTTACTGGAAAGACATGTCCTGATTTACCAATATTTTTCACTGTCAAAGCTAAGATAAAATACATGCTTCTGTAAATATGTATTATCAAATTTCACAAATGTGGGTAATATTTCACAGAATCTTCTTCCACTATATTCTATGCCATAGTAAATATCTAGACATGACAATATATTATCAGTCCTTCAGTTACTTCTAAACACTAGGAATATTTTCTTAGTAGAAAACAATGGGAAATGGATACAATGCTTCTGTGATACACCTTCAAACAACCTATCATTATCACAAATTTTAAGAGGCTAGGTTACAAAGACATTACAGATGGCATTTGACACATGGATAAATGGAAACCACTCTCTGAAGTCCCTAGAGATAATGAAATCTCTTCTTCATCACTGAAGTCATTTAGATGGCAGGATTTGTGAACATGAGGTAAGCATCTGAAACCTATAAACTGTCTCCTTTGCCTTAGGACAAACGGTATACATTTTAGAAAAAATTCCCTACATATACTGATGGTGGTGGTGGCGGTGGTGTTTTACTAAAGTTACACTACATTAAATTATATTCTTTAAAAAAAAAGTGTTGTAGGTCTAAACATTGGAGAATGATTCTAAATCTAACTCCATATTTTAAAAATGTATATATCTTTTTAAAACTCACATCACAAATACTCATATTATCATAGAACTATATTATTTAAATTTCATAGCAATTAACCTGATATTTTTTAAATAGAAGGGATATATTATCATCAAAAGACTCCTCCCAAATAATGCTTTGCTTTATGGGTGTAAATAATAGCTCTGAAAATATATACATCAAATATGTCTCTAAGTTACCCAAGTCAAACTCAAACGCTTTGTGGAACTGGGTTACTTAACAGGAGTCTCAGAACCACCTAAATCTGTAGGAGAAATTTTGTGTGTGTTCCCATAGCTTTTTTTTTTTTCCTGGACAAAAAGTCCGTGTATATTCTAGCTTTTCAAAGGGGTTCATAACTCTGTTAAGATTAAAGTGCCTGGAGGAACTGTCATGCTTAGATAACTTGTCAAAAGCAAACCAAGTCTTATTTTTTTTTAACCAAATTTAGGGAGGATTTATTCTAATTTGGTGGCTCCGATACTTCTGGGCGATGCAGGCATGAAATGGCTGTCTGATCCAAACAGCCCGCAACACACAAGGAACCCGCCAAACCCCTAATTTTCCTTGAAGGGGCCTGGAAGAGGCAAACCCATTAACAGCCCCGCTGCTCAAAGGCTGGCTGGCTCTTGCAGGACGCGCCCTCCCTTTTCACCAGAGGGGGCTGCGGAGGATCCACCAGGTTCCTTCTAGGGCCTCCAGTGCCCTCGGGGGTCGCACACCACCCCCGCCGCCTGGCAGCCTCCGCCCGCCCCAAGGCGCCCTCAAGTAGCGGCGGCGGGCGTGGGGAAGGTAAAGCGGCCCGCGCCCCCGGCCGCCGCCTGCACCGTCGCAGCGACCTTCCCGTCCCGGTTCCCTGGAGCGGCGAACAAACACTGTTATCACGCGGGTCACACAGCCCACGAGGGAAAGGGAGTAGGACAGCGCACAACAAAGCCCAACCGGAGGGGCCCGGGCGAGCTGAAGTTTCGGATGGGGGCTGCGGCCCTAGGAGGAGAGGGGCGGCCGCGGCGGGGCCGGTGCGCCGAGCTGCGGCGCCGCGGGCCGCCAGATGTCAGCCCGCAGGGCCGGGCGCAGGAGGTCGGAGGAAACGCGGGGGGCGGGCTGGCGCGTCGGGAGGGCGGCCGGAGAAAGGCCTGAGAGGGAGGAAAGCGGCATCAGGCACCCGAGGCGCCGTGGGCTGCCGCGACCCTCACCCCACCCAGCCGGGGCTGCGTCGTTCCTTACCCGTGGAGAAGCTGCGGGCCCCGCCAGGGCTGTCCGGGCCACTGGCCTCCGGGGCCAAGAAACGGCCCCACATCTCGAGCGTGTGGGCCGGAGGCGCCCCACTCCCCGCGTCCACCGACCTCCGCTTTTGCCTCCTGCTTCTTCGTCGGCGGAAACTTGTGCCGAACCTGGGCCGCGGCGGCTCTGGCAGTAGGGTGGACTGGCGGCTTAACGGCTGCTCAACGACGGGCGAGGAGCGCAGGGGTCAGACTCGCCGCAGTGGTGGCGGCTGCCATGGCCAAGCCGGCTGGACTGAGGCCGGGGCCGGGGAAGCCGCGGTGACGGCCGCTCGATCCCCGGCTGCGCCCGGGCTCAAAGGCTCCCAGCGAAGTTGCAGCTGCGGATTCTCTCCGCCCCCTCCGCCCGCCGAGCCCGAGCCTGGCTCGGGCCGGGGCAGGGGAGGAGGCGGGGCTTGGCGGGGGTGGGGCCTTAGGCGCTGAAGGCTTACGCGGGGCGGGGCGGGGCGAGGCGGGCCCGGGCGGGGCGGGGCGGGGCGGGGTCTAGGAACTCCCGGGCGTCCTTCCTCCGCTTTGCGTATTCTGCGGCAAATAGCGGATCCCGCTACTCACCTCCAGCTCCTCTTCTCAGTCTCTGTTCATTGGAAAACGTCTGGAGGACCATAAACTGACTCCGGGCCTTATCCTACGATACACTTCCCCTCCCTTAGGTAATTTCTCACGCCCTCATGGGTACCATTCCGAAAGCGACGTGGTCCGCCCCTGCATCGCCTCTGCTAGAGATTTAACTTAATGAGGGAAAGAGATATCAAGACAGGTATTAAAATATCTACCACACAGGAATGTATGTGAAAAAGGTAGGGACGTTGAAAAGGACCTGAGGGTTATTAAGACCAGAAGGTTTCAAGAGGAGCTGTAATTTGATTTCAGATAAGCAACCAAAGAGTCGAAACAGCACCAAAGTATGCAATGAGCCTTCTTTCCTCCACCTACACCCTAGCATCCACCTATATCTAATCAGTTCCCACCTTTCTCCTGAACCGTTCCTAAGAAAGGACCAAAAAATGCAGCATTCTGTTATCTTTAAATCTTCTGGTTGAATATATGAGCCTTCCAACATTTAGATACAAAATTTCATTTAATGATACTGGTCGAGCACCGCATTAAGAGGTTGGTTTTGCCATGAGGAGATCAATCAGCAGTAAACCTGGACCCAAGTTCCTGATATCCAGAGGCTTAAAATCCAGTGATGTGTTTTCCTGCTTTGGAAGTTTGCTAACAAAGGCCTCATGTTTGTGGGTTTTCCTTAAAGACATTGTAATTGGGAAATACTTAAAACTTATAGATTAAATTACCTTTAGGTGTACATTCTATTACATACCTGATAAATTTATCTGATTACCAGTGTACGATTAGTCTCCCTCCAGCAGACTTCCAAATCATGAGATGTTGGCCAATGGTCAAATGTTTTTGATGATAGAATGTGACAGAAGCTGAAAAAAACAAAAATGTGGTTGCTTTCTTTTTCTGATTTAGATATGTATTAGCTCAACTAATATGATATTTGGATAAGATAGGTTAAAAAACAAACTAGCAGTAGCTATCACATTATCATATATATAGTTTTCATGGTGTATAGTTAACATACTCTTATATTAGGCACAGCATTTAGTAAATACCAAAGTTTTTATATACTTCTACAAAATGTATGAAATATTGCAGATATATCTTAGTCTTTTGTGAATTTAAAATCCATTTATTAATTCAAAAATTGCCAATTTCCATTCAGTCCTAAACAGTAGTTAGAGAAAATTACTTAGGTTTTCCACACGTTCTCATGAATGTGAAGGGCATGTCACTACACACACAAAAAAAGTACATGTGAAGCTGAGGCTATGTAAAATATGTCAATACATATTACAGAGTAAAAGGAAAATGTAGGGGCTGGAGCGGCAACTCAGCAGTTGCAGTGCTAACCTGGCATGTGCAGGTATGCAGGTTCAAACCCCAGCACCCACATACACAGCTAAGTGTCAGAGCAAGGAAAGCCACGTGAAAAAATTCAATTAAAAATTGATTCTCTGTCTCCTCCCTCTTTCTCTCTCTCTTTCTCTCCTCACTGTCCTTCTCTATTTAAAAAAAAAAAAGAAAAAATATATTGCTCTTGTGGCACTTGGCACTGAAGATACAATTTTTGCATTTCTACTAATTAAACTTGGGAAAAGAAAGAGCTAATGCCATTAAGATCATTGAAATATTAGATGAGAATATATAGATGAAGTAATCTAACTATAAATTTTTCTCAGTCATACAAATTCTAAGTACCTGATACTTCCCACACATCCATGCATGATACATCCATGATATATATATGTGGAATGCATCCTGCTTCTCAGAATTTTATGATCAAAATTTATCATAGCACAAGATAGAGAACCTAAGAAAAACCTAACCATTGTTAAACCTGATATTGTAAACTGGAATACTTTTGTTTTTTGTAATACTATCTTAAGACCACAAGGAGAATCTTATAAGCAAAGGTTATTGTTGAATTTCAATAAACCTCAATCATTATAACAGTTCTATTAAGCAAAGATAATTCAAGTAATGAAAATAGTATGTTTATGTGCATATCTGCATATATATTATTTATAAAAAATTATATATGTATATGTGTACATATATATATATATAAGTATGGTTGCTCAGGTGAAATTTAGGTACCTAATGTTTTGGAAGGAGACTTTTTAAAGACATAAACTAGATTGCAAGAGGAAAATAGTACTAAAAGCAACATATTTAATACCAAACTATATTAAACTCTCCATTTAAAGTGTTTCACCCCAAAAAAGGACATTATTTTAAAAGGAAAAATGAATGTTGCATTCAAAACTCTTAAATTTGCATTTAAATCTCTGGTCTGATGAAATTGAATTATCTTACATTTATTTTTCTGATTCAAATTTATCAGATTAGGCAAACAATAAGAGCTGTGAAAATGCATACAGGCAACATTTTAAAATTAGAAGAAAATCCCAGGTATAATATGGGAAAATCTCAGGAGATTTTTATATTTGCAAAAATATAAAATATAAAAAAACCACAAGCAATATACAGGAATATTAAACCAAGAAATATCACATGAAACAGTTCCTTAAGAATGGTTACTACCAAGCTCCTTGATCCATTTTGAATTGATTCTTGTGCAAGGAGAAAGATATGGGTCTAATTTCAACTTTCTGCAAGTGTATGACCAGTTTGTCCAGCACCATTTGTTGAAGAGGCTGTCACTTCTCCGTGTAATATTTTGTCCCCCTTTGTCAAAAATCAGATGTTTAAAGATTTGAGGATTTGTTTCGGGGTCTTCTATTCTATTCCATTGGTCCTCTTCCCTATCTTGCAACTGATAGAAGACAAAATTGGTCCAACACTTCAACATTTGGGAGTAGGCAAAGACTTTCTCAACAGGTCTCCAAAAGTGAAGGAAGTAAAGTCAAAAATCAGTGAATGGGATGCCATAAAGCTAAAAAGCTTTTGTACTGCCAAGGAAACAATCAAAAGAGTCAAGAGGTTTCCTATGGAAATGGAGAGAATCA